>JBBGZY010002694.1:232500-415000 GCA_037952925.1 Lithobates clamitans
GTATTTCCTGATGTGAACAAATAATGCATTTTGTATGCAGGCCAACTAACCGGCTGGCAACTATTTTCAGAATCGATTAGTTGTCGATGAATCAATTAACTGTTTCGGCCCTAACAAGAGTCTCAACAGTTCCAGCAAGAATCAGGAGACTGGTGCTACCTGGATCCATTCCTACAGCTACCCTTCTCAGAAGAATGGCACCCGGACCCCGCGCCTTACGAAGAATGGAAGTTTACGTGGGGATAGTCTGTAATGTTATCGGTCAGCACTGGACCCTGTGTTCACGGAACACTCCGCACTGTTACGTGGCCTGGTGTTTTCCGGTAGGGTGTTGTACAGGTCTAGGGCAGTGGACCCAAGCATGGGTCTAAAAATTCCCATAGCCCCGTGCATTCTACTTCCCGAGGAAGACATCTAAAAGATTTTTTGGAAGTCGTTGACGCTCTCAGCTGGCACCATATTCTGGGAGAGGGAGATCCACATATTTACTGCTCTAACAGTAAACCATAATTTGAGGGCGGCTATTAGAGACACCAACACGCTTGGAGCAGCATCGCTCCAGGCGTGTTGGTGTCTCTAAAAGCCGCCCTCCCCACTCACAAATTCAGGTCCAGGCTCTGCAATCGTGTAGAAAATGTATGAAAACAGCTGAACGGCCGCACTCCGAATAACACCTTTTATTCCTGGCAAAACAGTGTAGAGGATCCAAAATCTCTTACATCATAGTGATGGAAGGTACAGACAGGCTAACGCGTTTCACATCAATATAGATGCTTAATCGTAGCTGGTGACCATAATCAGACTGAAAACATTTATAGTGAAATAAAACCAATTAGGGGATAGACAATCCCCCCGAGAAACTCCTCCCATATCTAATCAGACTAAAAGTGGAAACCAAATGTGCACAGGAGAATGGGCACCACGAGAGCCTTTTTGGCCTTCTGTTTTTTCGTGCTGCCCATTTTCCTGTGCGCATTTAGAGCTTTCTTTTGGTGGTATTTGATCACCTCTGCGGTTTTTATTTTTTGCGCTATAAACAAAAAAAAGACCAACACTTTTTTTTTTTACTTTTTGGATATAATAAATATCCAAAAAAATATATATATATAAAAAAACTAATTTATTCATCAGTTTAGGCCGATATATATTCTTCTATATATTTTTGGTAAAAAAATAAAATGCAGTAGACATATATTAATTGGTTTGCGCAAAAGTTATCGCGTCTACGAACTACGGGATAGATTTAGGGACTTTTATTTATTCTTTTATTGTTTTTACTGGTAATGGCGGGTGATCTGCGATTTTTAGCGGGACTGCAACTTTGCGGCGGACAAATCTGACCCCAAATTAGACTTTTTTGGGGACCAGTGACATTATTACATTGATCAGTGCTATAAAAATGCACTGATCAATGTAAAAATGTCACTGTCAGGGAAGGGGTTGACACCAGGGGGGCGATCAAGGGGTTAAGTGTGTTCCCTGGGTGTGTTCTAACTGTAGGGGGGGGTGGGCTGACAGGAACATGACAGAGATCACTGGGAACAGAAGATCTCGGACATATCATCCGGCAGAACGGGGAATCGCCTTGTTTACATAGGCAGTTCCCCGTTCTGCCTCTCCTCACCACGATCGCGGGTCGCCGACAGACATCGAGTCCACGGGACTCGCGGCGGGCACGCGCGCGCTCGCTATCCTCCTTGCACGGACCGGCGTACAGGTACGTTGATTCGCAGAGGAGAGCCGACCTACCGCAGTATACCTGCGTGAGCTGGTCAACAAATGGATAATGTGCAATTGGTCTCCTTTGCAGCTATAACAGCCTCCACTCTTCTAAAAAAAAGACTTTCTACAAGATTTTAGAGGGTGTCTGTGGGAATTTGGCCCATTTGTGAGGTCAAGTACTGATGTTGGATGAGAAAACCAGTTGGTCCCACAATCAAGGTCCAATTGATCCGAAAGGCATCCAGTAGGGTTAGAGTCTGGCTCTGTGCAGAACACCTGAGTTCCTCCACACCAATCTGGTCACACCATGTCTTTATGGAGCGGGCTTTGTACACAGGGGACAGTCCTGCTGGAACAGAAAAGAGTCTTCCTCTAAAGGTCACCACAAGGTTGGAGGAGCACAGTTTTCTAAAATATGCTGTAGCATTAACAGTACCCTTCACTTGAAACACCTGAACTCAATTTCTCAAGAGGAGTTGTCATCTACAGTATGTTTGGCCATATACTGTATGTAAATAAAGGAAGGAGGAGTAGAGCCAAAAAGGAGGAATGGGAAAAGCCCTCCAAGGGGGTCTCTCCCAAACTGTTAACAAAAGGTTTGGAGAATACAGTTGTCTACAAAGTCTTTGAATGATGCAGGATTATGAGTACCCTTCATGGGGAAACCCTGAACACATGGTGGGTTGTCCACTTAATGTTGGTCGTATAGAGTTCTTTTATTTTTTATAATTACCGTATATACTCGAGTATAAGTCGAGTTTTTCAGCACATTTTTTTGTGCTGAAAGTGCCCCCCTCGACTTATACTCGAGTCAAGCACTTTTCTGCAGCAAAAAAATTCATTTTCCGAACCGAATTTGGGGCCCCGTATCTCAGGGCCACTTGGTGCTAGAAACCCCAAATTTGGTATGCAAACCCAGTGGACCTGGTACCATAACATATCCAAAGCTGAAGTTCCTAGCACTAAGTGGCCCTGAGATATGGGGCCCCAAAATCGGTTCAGAAAATGTCATTCTCTGCTGCAGAAAAGTGCTTGACATTTTCTGAACCGACTTTGGGGCCCCATATCTCAGGGCCACTTGGTGCTAGGAACCCCAAATTTGGTGTACAAACCCAGTGGAACTGGTATCATAACATATCCAAAGCTGGGGTTTCTAGCACCAAGTGGCCCTGAGATACGGGGCCCCAAATCTGGTTTGGAAAATGTCATTCTCTGCTGCAGAAAAGTGCTTGACATTTTCTGAACTGATTTTTGGGACCCTGTATCTCGGGGCCACTTGGTGCTAGAAACCCCAGCTTTGGAAATTTTATGGTGCTAGTTCCACTGGGTTTGCACACCAAATTTGGGGTAGCACTAAGTGGCCCCGAGATACGGGGCCCCAAATTCGGTCAACTGTGTCTATCTGCAGCAATGTCATTTCGGGACCCTTTGAGTTCAGAGACCCCAAATTTTGGCTGCAGCTAGGGGGCATCTAGGAACCCTTAACTACCGAGTTTGAAGTTCAGGGGATCTATGGCTGCAAATGGGCACAGGGAGGCTGCAAATGGGCACAGTGATGCTGCAAATGGGCATTGTTGACCCTCTTTTCCACTTAAAGTAGCTGTGCATTTCTCACCCTCGTCTTATACTCGGGTCAATACGTTTTTCCCATTTTTTTTGTGGTAAATTAGGGCCTCGACTTATACTCGGAATGACTTATACTCGAGTATATACGGTACGTAGATTTGTATTGAGGACAGCTATTGCATGCTGCCATAGACATATGGTATATGTGTTCCGGGTTTCGTATGACTGTTGTCTACCATGATGCCTCTACTCCTCATCCATGGTTGACTTGCAGTAGAAGCAATGACTTTTCCCGGAGACTAATGAGGCGTGGGAATTCTATCCTCCAGTGATAGAAAGGTCTAGATTACAGAGATTGTGCTCTCGATACAGTAAGTCTATTAGGATTCAGTTGCTGACATATCGTGTCATCACATAGAGGAGGTGTTGATGGCCAGCAAGAAACTTTCATGACCCGTTGAGACTCTAAACTTTCATTTTTATTATTTCTCCCTCTGGCTGTGCTGCTGCTCTCCAGACCAGCGGCCACTTGTCTCTCCTGTTTCCATGAATCTTCTCTCTGTGTGAATCTTACAGACAGGACTTTCCAGATTGGCCAAATAAAAGCCATACGGGGCTAATTCCTTATGATTTATCCCGACTCTGACAGGAACCCCCCCAACCCCCCATTCCAGGAGCCCTCCCTTCCGCTGCTACCATGTACTTTACTGGCTATAAAACTGGTATTAATAATATATTTTCCTGTTTAGCCGGTTGTAAATTCTGAGGAAATTCTGCAGCTTTCATGTGTTGGTCCTGACACCCCACCAGGTGTTGGAAGTGTTTTGATTCTACTCCAGTAAATCCATATGGGCACCCTGAGTAAAAAGATACAGGAACCTCTGCAGGAAACAAACTTAAAGATTAACCCCCATGAAAAAGAAAATGTAGCAGCATGCCCTCCATCATTATGGTTTCCTTTCCTTCCCATTTTTGTATGCAGCCTTTGCAGCATAATAAGTCAGTAGTAGATTGATGTGTTGAATTTCCATGTATACAGTGACTTGGTGTGGCCTCTGAAGGCTCAGCGTAGCCCCTCTGAGGTTTGCACACCCGGCCAGTATTGCATCTTCACATGCCGCTCTTGTGCTGGGTGGGTGGGGGGGGGGGGGGTGTTCCTGCGTATTACTGGCAGCCCCCATAGAATTGAGCTTAGGTGCTCCATCACTGTGCTATGGGGACACATGCACTGGTCTTGTGGGAGAGATGAATAAGGAAATGCTTCCTTCTGCCTGCAGCAAACTGATAAACCTCATTCTCCTAGATGATAAAACCAAAAAACTTTTGCGCACTCAAAATACTTGTGGCTATAAAATATAAATGAAAGTCCATCAGAAAAAAAACACTTCATGTCCATAGGTTGCTTAAAGCGAAGGTCCGGCCGTTTTTTTTTTTTTTAAAGTCAGCAACTACAAACATTGTAGTTGCTGACTTTTAATAAGGACACTTACCTGTCCAGCGAGCCCGCAATGTCGCCCCCCCCCCCCCCCCCCCCCCAGGCCGATACGTCCACCGGATTGGGTGCCGGTGTTCTGACGAGAACTGTCCTCCTATCGGATAGTGTCCGCCCCGTACTGCGCAGGCACAGCACTTGCGCAGTACGGAGCAGAAGGCGATGCCAAAAGTGTCCGAAGTTGATCAGCTGACCATCAGCTGTACACGGCGCTTGGGCACTTCTTAGCGATGGCTTTGTAAGAGGGCCCCTTGCGGGCTTGCTTCGCTCGCCACGCTTCGGGCACGGCCTCGCTGCGCTCGGCATCTATTTATTCTGACTCTATGTCCACTTGGATAGTAGGGAATGAACCTGGACATAGGGTGAGAATAAAAGCGCAGGCGCCGTGTACAGCTGATGATCAGCTGTTAAACTTCTGAGACTTTCGGCGTCTCGTTTGTCCTCCGTACAGCGCCTGCGCAGTACAGGGCAGACACTATATGATACGGGACTGTATTCGACAAGACACCGGCGCCGCCATCCTAATGAAGGGAAACAGACAGTGGAGCCTTGCGGCTTCATTGCCCGTTTCCTACTGCGCGAGTGAATGGACACCTGTCTACTGGGACACACACATGTCCCAGAAGACATCGCGCCCCATCTCCCAGGAGACAACGCGAGGGAGGGCAAGAACCGCTGAGTAGGAAGTGGCAGGTTAGGACGATCTGCCTAGCAACAGCCATTTCTGGTAAGTAAAAAAATTTTTTTTTTCAAATGTTTTTTAATGTACGGGATTTTAAGGAGCATGTTTATGTATTTTTTTTTTTTTTAGGGTGGACCTCCGCTTTAGACCACAAATCCTTAGTCAAGGCATTGGAGTCATCAAGAGTAATAAAACACCTCTTGCTTCCTTTGGTGCTGCTCCTCACAAGAATGGGGTAATCTACAAATGACATACAAACAGGAAGAGCGCACACTAATGCCCTGTATACACGATAGGATTTTCCGACAACAAAATCCATGTTGGCTCAAACTTGTCTTACATACACACGGCCACACAAATCTTGTCTGAAATTCCTATTGCCAAGAACGCTGGTGACGTACGACACGTACGACGAGCCGAGAAGAATGAAGTTCAATAGCCAGTGTGGCTCTTCTGCTTGATTCCGAGCATGCGTGGACTTTTGTGCGTCGGAATTGTGTACACACGATTGGAATTTCCGACAACGGATTTTGTTGTCTAAAAATTTGAGATCCAGATCGCAAATTTTGTTTGTCGGAAATTCCGATGGAAAATGTCCGATGGAGCCTACACACAGTCGGAATTTCCGACAACAAGCTCCCATCAAACATTTCCCGTCAGAAAATCCGACCGTGTGTACGGGGCATAAGTGTAATATAGTTAAATGCTTTAATTTTAAAATCAGGAAACTGGCCACTCACAAAATTAAAATAGAAAACACGTGTACTCAACATTCCCAGCATGGACGCCTCTCTGTGTTCACATTTGCAGCCCTGTCAGACGGAGGAATA
Source organism: Lithobates clamitans (assembly GCA_037952925.1). NCBI lineage: Eukaryota > Metazoa > Chordata > Amphibia > Anura > Ranidae > Lithobates > Lithobates clamitans. Next base: position 238,793 of record JBBGZY010002694.1, read on the forward strand.
GCTACAGCTGGAGGACAGACCAGAGATCTGCACACAGGCACAGTGTGCAGCAGGATATCTCCTGGATGATGTTGCATAGAGGCGGAGCAGTGAGTGTGGCTACGCATTTCAAAGGACCTCCTTTCTTTCTCCAGCCTATTCCTCTATCTGACAGTACTGCTATCCAGGAATAAGGATGAGCTCCGGCGTGTTCGCATGGCGCACGTGCCGAGCCCGCCAGGAAGTCGGCACGGCGCAGCGCTAATCACAGGCAGTGAGACATTTCCCGATCTCTGCAGCCGCACATCGGGAAATGTCTCACTGCTTGTGATTAGCGCTGCGCCGTGCCGACTTCCTGGCGGGCTCGGCACGTGCGCCATGCGAACACGCCGGAGCTCATCCTTATCCAGGAATACAAGTGTGAACACAAAAAAGCCCGGCGGTTACAATATGCCTGTCACGAGAGCCACGTACCTGATGTGAGACCGAAGTAGTGGGGAGGCCTCTCTTGCACCTCGGGTCCCTGAAGCCTCTGGGGATGGAGACAGAGACTTGGTGGACGCTGAGTGGCACCGGTGCCAGGGGTGCGGAGCACCGTGCAAGCCTTAGTCCGAGATCCGAGCCGAGGTCAAGTCCAGTGGGGCAACGAAGTAGAAAAGGCATCAGGCATCCAGAGAGGCAGCATCTCATTCTGAGGAACAGTCAATGACAGATGGAGAGATACTTTCCTCTAGGAAAAGACCGTGGAGACCGGAGAAAAGCTGCAGTGATTCCTTGGATCCAGTGAGGAAGATTCTACATAGGATTATCTTTGTCTACACTCTGAATTTGTGACTGACTCTCTCTGAATTACCAGAATCCTTTTGGTTGCTTTTTTTATTATAATTTGATTAATCCCACGCAATTATTCATTTGAAGTTTATTTTGATGTGATGCATTTTTTTGGACTTTATTGCACTAATGTGTAGTTTTATATTACTTGGATGTGATACACTTTATAGGATATTCAACACATTTTTATGTGTTTCTCTTTACGAGGAGTACTTGAGAGACCCCTTGATATTTATATAATTTTTGCTTACTTAGCACTTTAGTGATGCGTTTTACTAATTAGTGCTACTTCATCTTATTTAAACTTACTTAGGGGTGTTGGCAACACTACAGAAGTTTAGCTGCTTTTTTGCCTCATTGAGCACTTTTTATCACGCACTTTATAATTAACACTTTATCTGTTATCATTACACTTGGTTTTTGGTAGCGCATTAGTACTTTTTTTCATAGAAGCATAAAAGGGTTAATCAGTAGAAGAATGGGAGATCCAAGCCGGGGTCGGTTCCAATCTGGCAGCTGAGTACAAAAGGGGCAAAGAAGTAGAATGGTCAGGGTACAAATCCAAGGTCAATGGCAAGCAGCAATCAAGAGTAGTCAAATAGGTTTCCAAGTCACAAGTTCAGACAGATCACACACTAGCACACAAGGCCGGACTGGCCAACCGGGATACCGGGATATCCCCCGGTAGGCCGGTGGTCTGGCTACCCCTGTGCGGCCGCCGGCCGCTGTGAGGGCAGCGGCGCCTGAAAGAAAAATGGCTGCGGGGGCCGGGCCGACGTGCAACTGCGCAGGCGCCAGCGCTGTTCCGAGGTTGGCCGTGCTCGGGAAAACCCGTACACACTCGGCAATTTTCGGAAGTGCGGGCGCATGCGCAGTGACACGATGGCGCCGAGCGGCGCCATTTTCAAAGGTAAAGCGGCTGCAGCGCTCAGTGTCTGGCGTCTGGTGGCCTGTGCCTCTTCCTGCGTCCCCCCACAGCCTCTGACCTCCTGCCCGCCCCCCCCCTGCAGCCTCTGATCACCTGTCCCCCCCCTGCAGCCTCTGACCACCTGTCCCCCCCCCTGCAGCCTCTGACCACCTGTCCCCCCCCCTGCAGCCTCTGACCACCTGTCCCCCCCTGCAGCCTCTGACCACCTGTCCCCCCCCCTGCAGCCTCTGACCACCTGTCCCCCCCCCTGCAGCCTCTGACCACCTGTCCCCCCCTGCAGCCTCTGACCACCTGTCCCCCCCCCTGCAGCCTCTGACCACCTGTCCCCCCCCCTGCAGCCTCTGACCACCTGTCCCCCCCCCTGCAGCCTCTGACCACCTGTCCCCCCCTGCAGCCTCTGACCACCTGTCCCCCCCCCTGCAGCCTCTGACCACCTGTCCCCCCCCTGCAGCCTCTGACCACCTGTCCCCCCCCTGCAGCCTCTGACCACCTGTCCCCCCCCTGCAGCCTCTGACCACCTGTCCCCCCCCCCCTGCAGCCTCTGACCACCTGTCCCCCCCCCTGCAGCCTCTGACCACCTGTCCCCCCCCTGCAACCTCTGACCACCTGTCCCCCCCCCTGCAGCCTCTGACCACCTGTCCCCCCCCTGCAGCCTCTGACCTCATTGTCCCCCCCCAGCCTCTGACCTCCTGTCCCCCCCCCCCCGCAAGCCTCTGACCTCCTGCCCCCCCCGCAAGCCTCTGACCTCCTACCCCCCCTTCAGCCTCTGACCACCTGTCTCCCCCCTGCAGCCTCTGACCTCCTGCCCCCCCCTGCAGCCTCTGACCTCCTGTCTCCCCCCTGCAGCCTCTGACCTCCTGCCCCCCCCTGCAGCCTCTGACCTCCTGCCCCCCCCTGCAGCCTCTGACCTCCTACCCCCCCTGCAGCCTCTGACCACCTGTCCCCCCCTGCAGCCTCTGACCACCTGTCCCCCCCTGCAGCCTCTGACCTCTTCTCGTCCCCTCCTCAGCCTCTGACCTCTTCTCGTCCCCTCCTCAGCCTCTGACCTCTTCTCGTCCCCTCCTCAGCCTCTGACCTCTTCTCGTCCCCTCCTCAGCCTCTGACCTCTTCTCGTCCCCTCCTCAGCCTCTGACCTCTTCTCGTCCCCTCCTCAGCCTCTGACCTCTTCTCGTCCCCTCCTCAGCCTCTGACCTCTTCTCGTCCCCTCCTCAGCCTCTGACCTCTTCTCGTCCCCTCCTCAGCCTCTGACCTCTTCTCGTCCCCTCCTCAGCCTCTGACCTCTTCTCGTCCCCTCCTCAGCCTCTGACCTCTTCTCGTCCCCTCCTCAGCCTCTGACCTCTTCTCGTCCCCTCCTCAGCCTCTGACCTCTTCTCGTCCCCTCCTCAGCCTCTGACCTCTTCTCGTCCCCTCCTCAGCCTCTGACCTCTTCTCGTCCCCTCCTCAGCCTCTGACCTCTTCTCGTCCCCTCCTCAGCCTCTGACCTCTTCTCGTCCCCTCCTCAGCCTCTGACCTCTTCTCGTCCCCTCCTCAGCCTCTGACCTCTTCTCGTCCCCTCCTCAGCCTCTGACCTCTTCTCGTCCCCTCCTCAGCCTCTGACCTCTTCTCGTCCCCTCCTCAGCCTCTGACCTCTTCTCGTCCCCTCCTCAGCCTCTGACCTCTCCTGTGGTCCCCTCCGCAGCCTCTGACCTCCCCTGTACCATCCGCAGCCTCCGACCTCCCCTGCATCATCTGCAGTCTCTGACCTCCTGTCCCCCCTGCAGCCTCTGACCTCCTGTCCCCCCTGCAGCCTCTGACCTCCTGTCCCCCCTGCAGCCTCTGACCTCCTGTCCCCCCTGCAGCCTCTGACCTCCTGTCCCCCCTGCAGCCTCTGACCACCTGTCCTCCCCTGCAGCCTCTGACCACCTGTCCTCCCCTGCAGCCTCTGACCACCTGTCCCCCCTGCAGCCTCTGACCTCCTGTTCGCACCCCCCTGCAGCCTCTGACCTCCTGTCATCCCCTCCTCAGCCTCTGACCTCTTCTCGTCCCCTCCTCAGCCTCTGACCTCTTCTCGTCCCCTCCTCAGCCTCTGACCTCTTCTCGTCCCCTCCTCAGCCTCTGACCTCTTCTCGTCCCCTCCTCAGCCTCTGACCTCTTCTCGTCCCCTCCTCAGCCTCTGACCTCTTCTCGTCCCCTCCTCAGCCTCTGACCTCCTGTCGTCCCCTCCTCAGCCTCTGACCTCCTGTCGTCCCCTCCTCAGCCTCTAACCTCCTGTCGTCCCCTCCTCAGCCTCTGACCTCTTCTGTGGTCCCCTCCTCAGCCTCTGACCTCTTCTGTGGTCCCCTCCTCAGCCTCTGACCTCTTCTGTGGTCCCCTCCTCAGCCTCTGACCTCTTCTGTGGTCCCCTCCTCAGCCTCTGACCTCTTCTGTGGTCCCCTCCTCAGCCTCTGACCTCTTCTGTGGTCCCCTCCTCAGCCTCTGACCTCTTCTGTGGTCCCCTCCGCAGCCTCTGACCTCTTCTGTGGTCCCCTCCTCAGCCTCTGACCTCTTCTGTGGTCCCCTCCGCAGCCTCTGACCACCCCTGCATCATCCGCAGCCTCTGACCACCCCTGCATCATCCGCAGCCTCTGACCTCCCCTGCATCATCCGCAGCCTCTGACCTCCCCTGCATCATCCGCAGCCTCTGACCTCCCCTGCATCATCCGCAGCCTCTGACCTCCCCTGCATCATCCGCAGCCTCTGACCCCCCCTGCATCATCCGCAGCCTCTGACCCCCCCTGCATCATCCGCAGCCTCTGACCTCCCCTGCATCATCCGCAGCCTCTGACCTCCCCTGCATCATCCGCAGCCTCTGACCTCTCCTGTACCATGCGCAGCCTCTGACCTCTCCTGTACCATGCGCAGCCTCTGACCTCTCCTGTACCATGCGCAGCCTCTGACCTCTCCTGTACCATGCGCAGCCTCTGACCTCCCCTGTACCATCCGCAGCCTCTGACCATCTCCTGTCTTATATCATGTCTGCAGTCTGGAGCGGAGTCAACAGTGGGAGTGCCTCAGGGATGGGGGTGATGGGAGAAGTCAGACATGTATGGACTGTGGAGAGGAAACTACGGGATAAAACCAGAGCCACCGAGCTGGAGCCGACTGACTGAGCCCTGTACGGTGCACCTGAGAGGAGGTCAGTGACAGCGCCGCCAGGCCTACCTGAGAGGGAGGGGGGTCAATACAATATTGTAAGGGGGCACTGATATATAGGTTTCCCCCTATATCAGTAAACCCCCGTACCTTAGTGTTTTCTTTCTGCAGAAGGTGGTCTCTGGTCACCAGAGTCCTCCCCACATTCCCAGAGTTCCCCTTTACATCATAGTCTGCAGGATTCCACCTTACAGTGCAAGGGGGGACTCTGATGTAAAGGGCAATGCTGCAGACCCTGATGTAAGTGAGAACTCTGATGTAAAGGGGAAAGCAATGGACTCTGATATAAGTGGGGTCTCTGGTCACCAGTGCCCCCCTTTTATATCAGAGTTTCTGCTTAGATCATGATCTGCAATGTTCCCCTTTATGTCAGAGTTCCCTTGCACTGTAAAGGGGAATCCTCCTGATATATGGGGGGAACTCTGTGTTGGGTTATATTAATCTGACCTTCATGTAAGAGGAGAAATATGGTTTTTGACTTTTGTTTAACTTAACACATTGCTAATAGCAGTTTATAGCTTAAATATTGATATTTGCACTGAAACCTGCCATTTACGGCACCTTTTTTTTGCAGTATCAGTAAAAAATGTGCCAGTAAATGCCATGATTTTTTTGCCAGTAAAAAAATAAAAAATTGCTGCTGTTTGTAAATTCCATGTCTCTCTTATCTATATATAATACACTCTTCAAATGTGCTTTAAAATGCATGGTTTTCCCTTTTGTGAACAAAAAAAATAACGACGTTATGCGGTTGGGCTGGTATAAAAATACTATGGGGCTGGTATGAAATTATTTCCAGGGCTGGTTTTTATTCCCAGTCCGGCCCTGCTAGCACAGGAACAAGGGGAGACTGAAGATAATCCAGCAATTTGGCAGTGTCTGGGCTTTATATAGGAAAGTCTGAGGTCTCTTCCTATGCGCCTCCTGGGCATTTTCCCACCTTTTTCCATCAGGTTGAAGTCACTTCCTGTGCGCCTCCTGGGCATTTTTCCGCCTTTTCCATCAGGTTGAAGTCACTTCCTGTGCGCGTCCTGGGCATTTTCCCGCCTTTTCCATCAGGTTGAAATCACTTCCTGTGCGCGTCCTGGGCATTTTCCTGCCTTTTTCCATCAAGTCTTCTGCGCAGGTGCGGGTTCTGAGGGGTCTTTGGTGCATGCTCAGTTGGCACGGATTTCCTCTTGCGGCAAAGCGCCATTGGTGCATGCATAGTAAGCCCTGGACTCTTACAATGCCTGACAAGACCTTTACATGCCTCACCGGGCTTTTTTGAGGTATTTGCGCAGTAAAGACTTCTTTCTGGCAACTCCAACCATGAAGATCATTTTTGTTCTATTACCTTTGTATTGTGCTCCTTGAAACAACCACACCGTCTTATTCCAGAGCAGCCTGTATTTCTCCTGAGGTTTCCTGTGTGTTTTTCTTTGTATCTCGAACAATTCCTCTGGCAGTTGTGGCTGCAGTCTTTCTTGGTTTGCCTGACCTTGGTTTGGAATCAAGAGATCTATGAATTTTCCACTTCCTAATAAGTAATTGAACAGTACTGACTGGCAAATTTAAGCCTTTGGATATTTTTTTATACCCTTTTCCATCTTTAAAAAGGTCAATTACCTTGTTACGCAGGCCCTTTGAAAGTTCTTTTCTGTTCTTCATGGCTCAGCATCTAGCCTGCTTAGTGCATTTACGTGATTGCTAACTAACTTATTGACAATTTATACACTTATATAACCCTTTCATGCCTAAGCCTATTTCTAGTTCTAGTCTAAGTTAAAATCCGTATTTTTTGCTAGAAAATTACTTAGAACCCCTAAACATTATATATATATATTTAGCAGAGACCCTAGAGAATAAAATGCCAGTCGTTGCAAATTTTTTATGTCACACTGTATTTGTGAAACGGTCTTTTAAACGCAATTTTTTGTGAAAAAATACACATTCATAAAAATAATAAGAAACAAAACAGTAAAGTTAGCCTGATTTTTTATTTTTATTTTATAATGTGAAAGATGATGTTTCGCCGAGTAAATAGATACCTAACACGTTATGCTTTGAAATTGCACACACTTGTAGAATGGCAACAAACTACGGTACTTAAAAATGCTTTAAAAAAATTAACGTTTACCATGTTAGAGTTACAGAGGAGGTCTTTTGCTAGAATTTATGCTTTCACTTTGACGATCGAGGCGATATCTCACATGTGTGATTTGAACACAGTTTACATTTGCGGGCGCAACTCTTTTTTGCTGCGTGAGCTCGCGGGGACGGGGGTGCTTTTAAATTTATTATTTATTCATTTATTTTTTAACAAATAAAAAAATAAATCTGATCACTTTTATTGCTGTCGCAAGGAATGTAAACATCCCTTGTGACAGTAATAGGTGGTGACAGGTCCTCTTCATGGAGGAATCAGGGGTCTAAAAGAGTGGGGTGGGAGGGGAGGAGGACATCCCCTCTCGCTCCTTTAGGATAACAGCCGGGCGGCTTTTAACTGCATCGGTTGTTATCACTAAAAAGCCAACCGCTGGCTCTGAAAAACTGTACCGGGATGATGCCTGCAGCTGCATATCAACCCTGGTACAACCCCTTTCAAGCCATGAAGGCAAATTTGCGTAGGTCGGCGTGAAGGGGTTAAAAAAAACCACAGATGTGGGAAATGAACCTTTAATTGCCACGTTAACCTGTGTATGTCACCTTGTGTGGCCAACATTCCAGCGAAGGGAAACTTTTCATCAGGGCCATTTGGGGGATTTCTGTTTATCATTATGATCTAAAAAGGAGCCAAACAGCTCTGTGATAATAAATGGTTTCATATCATAACTGTCCTTAAATATGATCGGTCATATTATCAATATCAATGCCAAAATGTCACCATTTTCTGCCAAGGGTTGCAAACTTTTAAGCAGAACTGTAACTCGTCTTCCTTTTTTAAGTGCTGCACCCTGCCGGCCCCTCCCACCAGCCATGATCTTCTCTGCATTGCATAGAAAAGCACAGACACCCGTTGATGACATCACTGGGTCTGTAATAAAGTATGCAATTAACACAGGTTCACACTAGGCAAAATACACTATATTGCCAAAAGTATTGAGACACCCACCTTTACACACACATAAACTTTAATGGCATCCCAGTCTTAGTCTGTAGGGTTCAATATTGAGTTGGCCCCACCCTTTGCAGATATAACAGCTTCAACTCTTCTGGGAAGGCCGTCCACAAGGTTTAGGAGTGTGTCTATGGGAATGTTTGACTATTCTTCCAGAAGAGCATTTGTGAGGTCAGGCACTGATGTGGATGAAAAGGCCTGGCTCGCAGTCTCCGCTCGAATTCATTCCAAAGGTGTTCTATCAAGTTGGGGGTCAGGGCTTTGTGCAGGCCAGTCAAGTTCCTCCACCCCAAACTCGCTCATCCAGGTCTTTATGGACCTTGCTTTGTGCACTGGTGGGCAGTCATGTTAGAACAGGAAGAGGCCATCGCCAAACTGTTACTACAAAGCTGGGAGCATGAAATTGTCCAAAATGTCTTGGTATGCTGACGCCTTAAGAGTTCCCTTCACTGGAACTAAGGGGCCAAACCCAACCCTTGAAAAACAACCCCCACATCATAATCCCCCCTCCCTCCACACCATAATCCCCCCTTCCCCCACATCATAATCCCCCCTCCACCAAACTTTACACTTGACACAGTGCAGTCAGTAAAGTACCATTTTCCTGGCAACCGCCGAACCCAGACACATTTCTTTGGATTGCCAGACAGAGAATCGTGATTCGTCACTCCAGAGAACACGTCTCCACTGCTCTAGAGTCCAGTGGCGGCTTGCTTTACACCAGTTCATCCAACGCTTTGCATTGCACTTGGTGATGTAAGGCTTGGATGCGGCTGCTTGGCCATGGAAACCCATTCCATGAAGCTCTCTATGCACTGTTGTGCTAATACGGAAGGCCACGCGAAGTTTGGAGGTCTGTAGCCATTGACTCTACAGACAGTTGGCGACTTCTGCACGCTGTGAGCTTCAGCATGCGCTGACCCCGCTCTGTCATTTTACGTGGCCTACCACTTTTAGGCTGAGTTGCTGTCGCTCCCAGTTGCTTCCACTTTGTTTTAATATCACTAACAGTTGACCGTGAAATATTTAATAGCAAGGAAATTTCACAGATGGACTTATTACACAGGTGGCCACCTATCATGATACCACGCTTGTATTCACTGAGCTCCTGAGAGAGAGACACATCCTTTCACAAATGTATGTAGAAGCCGTCTGCATGCCTAGGTGCTTGATTTTATGGAGGTAATTGAGCTTTAGGATGCACACCCTAATGCAATAAGCTACGCACACCCATAGATGTGCGCAGCTTATTGCATTAGGGTGTGCATCCTAAAGCTCAAGCACACACTTGTGTCTACATATATATATATCTATATATTTATATGGCGCCGGCAGAGAGATCAATCTCCCTGCCAGCACAGTGAAAGAGAAGTGCGTAAGCAGAGCCGATAAGATGGAGATCTTTCCCATCTTCCTGTTGGCACACGGAAAGATAATGCTAATGTGCATGGGGGTGATTAGGGTGTGCCCTGGCACACCCAGCGCAGCCTGTGCACGCCCCTATGGGAGCACCTGAATCCAATGATTTGTAGGGGTGTCCCAATACTTTTGGCAATATAGTGTATAAGCAGGTTAAACTTCAAATAAACATCCAAAAAGGTTGTAAGACCTTCAAAAACTATTTCCAGACTTGAGGTTAAACTTCAACCTTAAGTCTGGGAATCCAAGTTAATTGTGTTGGATGGAATAAACTTCTCTGGCGTTTTTGTGCCATTTTGCAATGTTTTGGAATGGAGAAGGTCATGTGATCCTTCAGCCAACACTCATAGTCTAAAACGAGCCAAACGAATCTCATACATCAGCATGCACCGTTCTGTTTTTCCAGCCCACACATGCTGTTATAAGAATGCGGTGTATGAGGGTTCTGTATAGAATTTATTGGAGAAGTCAATTGCACTTTGCTTTGCTGCTTGACTTTTGGTTCCCACGGTGTTATATAGGTTTAAATTTCATATATTCAGCTTTTTCCGGATCCATGTGACTAGAAATGATGGGCGATCTTACAACAGAAGGTTACAAAATATAGACTTTTATAAATATATCTAAATGTCTATATATATATCTATATACAGTTGTGCTCATAAGTTTACATACCCCGGCAGAATTTATGATTTCTTGGCCATTTTTTAGAGAATATGAATGATAACACAAAAACTTTTCTTTCACTCATGGTTAGTGTTTGGCTGAAGCCATTTATTATTAATCAACTGTGTTTATTCTTTTTAAATCATAATGGCAACAGAAACTACCCAAATGACCCTGATCAAAAGTTTACATACCCCAGTTCTTAATACCATGTTTTTCCCCCTTTAACATCAATGACAGTTCCTTTTCGAACCTGCAACTATAGACAAGGTTGCTAAAATTATTTCTATCGCCCACCTAACCACCTGTCCCCTGGACCCTATTCCCTCTCAAATGCTATGGTCACCCTCTGACTCTATCCTACACTCTCTAATCCACACCTTCAATCTCTCCCTCTCTTCTGGCATCTTCCCCAGCTCTCTAAAACATGCACTGGTCACCCCCATACCTAAAAAGCCCTCCTCGGACCCCACCAATCTTGACAACCTACGCCACATCTCCTTGCCTTTCCTCAAAAACTCCTTGAACGCCTGGCCTACAACCGAGTGACCACCTCATTAGGAATAGCATTCTTGATCCCCTTCAGTCTGGATTTTGTCCTCAACACTCCATAGAAACTGATTTCCTAAAACTCGCAAACGATTTACTAACAGCAAAAACCAATGGGCACTATTCTGTACTCCTATTTCTGGACCTTTCGGCTGCCTTTGATACAATTGACCACCCCCTCTGCCTTAAAAAAACTCCATGACTGTGCTCTTTGCTTGCTCTCATCCTACCTATCCCACCGCACCTTCAGTGTCACTTACAACTCTACTTCCTTCACTCCTCTTCCTTTCTCTTTAAGTGTCCCCCAAGGTTCTGTCATTGGACTGCTCCTCTTCTCAACGTACACCTCCTCCCTGGGTCAGCTCATAGCCTCCTGTGTCTTTCGTTATCATTTCTACGCTGATGACAACCAAACCTATCTCTCTACCCCTCAGCTCACATCATTCTCATACATCACTGATTTACTAACAGACATATCAGCTTGGATGTCACACCACTTCCTCAAGCTCAATCTATCCAAAATAGCTTATAGTATCCCCCCCCCCCAAAGTGCCCCTTCCCCTGACTTTGTCAAGATCAATGGCACAACCATCCCGCATGACAAGGTTCTAGGTGTAGTCCTGGACTCCAAACTATCCTTTTAGCCCCACATCCAATCACTTTCCAAAGCTTGCCGCCTCAACCTCTGCAACATCTCCAAAATACGCCCCTACCTACCAAAGACAAAGCTCCTAATCAATCCACTCCCTGGTTATCTCTCGCCTCGACTACTGCAACTTCTTCCTCCATTGGCTTACCTTTAAATCAGCTACCCCCCTTCAGTCCATCATGAATAAACGAATTGTAGGGCTCTTCTGAAGAACCAGACTGGCCAGAGAAATGCCCGCTGTATGGTGTGACTAGAACTTGGGCGACTAGATGTCTCAGTACACTTGGGCAGCACTTGAAGAGGGAAACAATCTCTGGTAAAGAAAAAAAACAAACAAGGCACATGAAGAATGAGCCAATAGACGCCCCGAAACGCGCCCCGCCCCTTTGACGTCACTTCCGGCATAAGCGTTCCACGCTGGTCCTGGTCTCCTTCCGCTGATGTCACATCCAGGTCCTACATTCCACGCTGGCCCCGGCAGCGCAGTTGTCCATCCCAGTGCACACTCCTGTGGCTTCCTCCCTCTACTGGTTGGTTGGGACCCGTGTTACACCGCTGCACACTGAACACCCCTGGGACTATTTGACACTGGACTTTCCATCCCACCCCATCCGCTATGATGAGCCTTATTTTATCCTTTGTCTAGTAAGTGCATTTTAACTTCTATGAGCAATCAAAGTCTTGTGTTTTCTGCCCTTAGAGGCGCCTTTAGTCCATCATGAATGCTGCTGCCAGACTCTTCCGCCTTACAAACCGCTCAACGTCTGCTACACCTCTCTGCCAATCCCTCCTGGCTGCCACTCAAGGGTGCATAGGTGCCTCCTTATCACCTGGCTTGCTGCAGGAAACACCCGGAGGTGGGAGGAGTGGACAACGCCGGTATTCTGTCAAATTGGCCAACTTGTCAGAAACTCTGGCAGTAAGATCAACTTCTTAGAGCAGTACATTTTTTATTGCGAATTCATTAAAGTGATACTAAAGGATAACATTTTTTTTAAATAAAAAAGAGGTAATATATACATGTGCTGTACAACAATATTGCACAGAAAGATCCCTTACTTCCTCTTCTGGCAGTTCCCTGCCGGTGTTCTGTCAAAATAGCCAACTCTTCAGAAACTCCAACCAGGTCACTTCCGGTTTCTTTAAACCATCAGTAAATGGAGATTTTGACGAATTGCTGTTTGGACACAACACCGGCAACCGAATACAGTCCGGTACAGGAAGATTTAGCTGTTTTTACAGCACAGTGTCTATCAAAGTCAAAGTTTTCACTGGACTCTATTCGGTTGCCGATGTTGTGTCCAAACAGCAATTCGTCAAAATCTCCAATTACTAATGGTTTAAAGAAACCGGAAGTTAAGTAGATGGAATTTTTGACAAGTTGGCTATTTTGACAGAACACCGGCAGGGAACTGCCAGAAGAGGAAGTAAGGGATCTTTCTGTGCAATATTGTTGCACAGCACATGTATATATTACCTCTTTTTTTTATTTAAAAAAAAAATGTTATCCTTTAGTATCACTTTAATGAATTGACAATAAAAAAAGTACTTCTCTAATGCCGTGTACACATGGGCGGACTTTTCGACCGAACTCGTCTGCCGGAACGAATCCGTCAGACAATCCGACCGTGTGTGGGCTTCATCGGACTTCCAACGGACCTTTTCGGTCGAAAATCAGACAGACTTTAGATTTGAAACATGTTTCAAATCTTTCCGATGGATTTGAGTCCGGTTGAAAAATCCGTTCGTCTGTATGCTAGTCCGACGGACGAAACCCGACGCTAGGGCAGCTATTGGCTACTGGCTGTCAACTTCCTTATTTTAGTCCGGTCGTACGTCATCACGTACGAATCTGTCGGACTTTGGTGTGATGGTGTGTAGGCAAGTCCGTTCGGTCGAAAGTCTGTCGGAAGTCCGTCGAAAGTCCGTCGGAAAGACCGTCGGACCTTTGATACCGAAAAGTCCGCCCGTGTGTTTACACGGCATAAGAAGTTGATCTTACTGCCCTTGTTGGGTTTAGGAAGGCCTTAGTTGGCCCAGAGAATGAGGTTGATTTACTAACATTGGAGAGTGCAAAATATGGTGCAGCTCTGCAAAGTAACCAATCAGCTTCCAGGTTTTATTGTCAAAGCTCAACTGATCCAGCTGAAGTTAGAAGCTGATTGGCTCCCATTCACAGCTGCACCAGATTCTGAGTGCTCCAGTTTTAGGCTGGGTTCACACTGGTGCGACACGACAGCCGTCCTACTTTGGATCCGACTTTGCCCTGCGACATGAAGCCGGCATGTGTCCGACTTTCAATGAACGGGGATCCGACTTGGATCCCCGCCAATGCCCGGCATTGTTTGGTATGAATCTTTAGGGGGAACTCCGCGCCAAATTTTAAATAAAAATCCGGCATGGGTTCCCCCTCCAAGAGCATACCAGGCCCTTGGGTCTGGTATGGACCTTGAAGGGAACCCCCTACGCCGAAAAAACGGCGTGGGGGGTCGCCCCCAATCCATACCAGACCCTTATCCGAGCACGCAGCCCGGCCGGACAGGAATGGGGGTGGGGACGAGCGAGCGCCCCCCCCCTCCTGAACCGTACCAGGCCGCATGCCCTCAACATGGGGGGTGGTGCCTTGGGGGAGGGGGCGCGCTGCGGCCCCCCCACCCCAAAGCACCTTGTCCCCATGTTGATGAGGACAAGGGCCTCTTCCCGACAACCCTGGCCGTTGGTTGTCGGGGTCTGCGGGCGGGGACTTATCGGAATCCGGGAGCCCCCTTTAATAAGGGGGCCCCCAGATCCCGGCCCCCCACCCTATGTGAATGAGTATGGGGTACAGCGTACCCCTACCCGTTCACCTAGGAAAAAAGTGTCAATTTAAAAAAAAAACACTACACAGATTTTTAAAGCATTTTATTAGACAGCTCCGGGGGTCTTCTTCTGACTTCGGGGGTCTCTCCGGTTCTTCTCCACGCTCTCCGGATCTTCTGCCGGGCTCCTCCGCTCTCTTCTGCTCTTTTGCAGCTCTTTTGCTAAAGCGGAGGAGCCTGGTCTTCAATCTTCTGCCTTCTGCCTTCTGCCTTCTGCCCTCTTCTCCTGATGTTGACACGACGCTCTCTCCGGCTAGAATGCTCTCTGTGCGCTCTGCTCTGATTTATATAGGCGGTGACCCCGCCCCCTTAAGCCGTCACAGTCCCTGGGCATGCTGGGACTATGACGGCATAAGGGGGCGTGGTCATCGGGTGATGACCACGCCCCCTAAAACGTCACAGTCCCAGCATGCCCAGGGACTGTGACGGCTTAAGGGGGCGGGGTCACCGCCTATATAAATCAGAGCAGAGCGCACAGAGAGCATTCTAGCCGGAGAGAGCGTCGTGTCAACATCAGGAGAAGAGGGCAGAAGGCAGAAGGCAGAAGATTGAAGACCAGGCTCCTCCGCTTTAGCAAAAGAGCTGCAAAAGAGCAGAAGAGAGCGGAGGAGCCCGGCAGAAGATCCGGAGAGCGTGGAGAAGAACCGGAGAGACACCCGAAGTCGGAAGAAGACCCCCGGAGCTGTCTAATAAAATGCTTTAAAAATCTGTGTAGTGTTTTTTTTTTAAATTGACACTTTTTTCCTAGGTGAATGGGTAGGGGTACTCTGTACCCCATACTCATTCACATAGGGTGGGGGGCCGGGATCTGGGGGCCCCCTTATTAAAGGGGGCTCCCGGATTCCGATAAGTCCCCGCCCGCAGACCCCGACAACCAACGGCCAGGGTTGTCGGGAAGAGGCCCTTGTCCTCATCAACATGGGGACAAGGTGCTTTGGGGTGGGGGGGCCGCAGCGCGCCCCCTCCCCCAAGGCACCACCCCCCATGTTGAGGGCATGCGGCCTGGTATGGTTCAGGAGGGGGGGGGCGCTCGCTCGTCCCCACCCCCATTCCTGTCCGGCCGGGCTGCGTGCTCGGATAAGGGTCTGGTATGGATTGGGGGCGACCCCCCACGCCGTTTTTTTGGCGTAGGGGGTTCCCTTCAAGGTCCATACCAGACCCAAGGGCCTGGTATGCTCTTGGAGGGGGAACCCATGCCGGATTTTTATTTAAAATTTGGCGCGGAGTTCCCCCTCAAGATCATCTGAGCACAAGTCGCGTGCCGAAGTCGGATCATGCAAGACGGCAATCCGACTTTGATCCGACTTCAATGATAGTCAATAGGCTGAAGTAGGATCAAAGTCGGACCAAAGTAGTACAGGGAGCATTTCTAAAGTCGGAACGACTTGTGTCGGACCAGTTAGGACGGCTCCCATAGGGAAACATTACATTTCACACGTCATGCGACATGAGCTCCCAATGTCGGAGCGTTTGTCGGACCAGTGTGAACCCAGCCTTAGTAAATTTTCCTCAATGTGTTTTGCCTCCTCTGTAAAACCCAGCTGGGGTTGATTAGAGGCTGGTGGATTTGGGTATTTTTTTTTAAATACATATTTAGATACATACCTATTAGTCCATTTTGACTTTTGCTGAGAAGGTTTGAGACTTTTGCATGGAGATGAAAGGTCTTGGTACATTAACGCTATAGGATTTCTGAGTTCCGCCATTATGTACAACAGACTATACATTTCAGATAAGAGAGGGCGAACAGAAGGGGTATTATGGAGTAGCTGGAGGAGACCCGATAATTGCAACCCTTATTGATGGCGGTACAACCTGCAGACAGACTTTAGGCTGTATTGCGTTACTATTGTACTTGCGGCACAATGGAGCTGCCACACTCACCGCCACAGACCAACGACTTTCCATCCGCTCTCATCTCCATCACAATTCAGGAATTCTCATTCCAAGGGTCCCGCGTAAAAGGGAAAGGCGGCAAGGGGAACAGAAGACGGCCGGATACTCTGACACAGTGCAATAAACTCGCAGAATTCTCATTAAAAATCTGTTTTCTGTTAGCATAACATGAAACAGGGTTGACTCATGCCAGATGCGCAAATTTTCATCGTGTGATTTAAATATAGCAAGTCAAGTAATAAATGTGGACAGATACACATTGAGGGCAAGGCAATCCGTCATTCACCACTTATATCTTACAGCACTTGTAGAGATTCTCAATGGATGTCTTTTAGCAGATAAATCAATGTGTCTAGTACAGGTAATGTTATATTGGCCTTTGTGAGCACATAAATTCCTAATGGCATTGAGTTCTATGATGGCCGCTGTAGTCGTATTGTAGAGCGCTCCCCATGTGTGGGGTGGATGGGTCTGCTCCCCCAACACTTGTTCTCTAAAACTGGCTTTACCCCCCCCCGCACACCAGCAATAAATCGGGAAGCTTGATATGAGTGACTTTTACAGCTTTAGAACTTTTGTGTGATTCTGAACAGACGTGTTTAGTTTCAGGGCTGCAGCTAACAACAAATCTCCAGTGTACAATTATTCTGGTAGCTTTGTTTACGGACCAACAGGGTTTACAAAGCTCCAGTTCATGCACTTTATTTATTTATTTCAGGTACTTGTATAGCGCCGTCAATTTATGCAGCGCTTTTACATATACATTGTACATTCGCATCAGTCCCTACCCTCAAGGAGCTTACACTCTAAGGTCCCTAACTCACATTCATATACTAGGGACAATTTAGAGAGGATCCAATTAACCTACCAGCATGTCTTTGGAGTGTGGGAGGAAACCGGAGTACCCGGAGGAAACCCATAGGGGGACAGGGGGAACATGCAAACTCCAGGCAGGTAGGCGCTGTGGTTGGGATTCGGACCAGCAACCCTTCTTACTGCTAGCCGAAAATGCTATCCACTACACCACTGTGCACTTTGATAGAGACCTTATATGATTCAAAATGCCCTCAATTAAATTGATATTAAAGGCATTAAAAAAAAAATGATTAACAAACATGTCATACTTACCTGCTCTTTGCAGTGCTCCTCTTCTCTGGTCCCCCATTGGTCCTCCTGGCCCCTCCCTCCTGCCCCCACAGCAAGTAGCTTGCTGTGGGGGCAGCCAAGCAGGCTCGCTCCGAAGCCACAGCTCTGTGTGTCCATCAACACACAAAACCTTGGCTCTTCCCTGCCCCCTCTCTCTCCTCATTGGCTCCCTGGCTGTGATTGACAGCAGAGCAATGGGGAGGGGGGAGTATCAGGAGAGCCGAGACTCTCGTGTACATTGCTGGAGCGCGATGGGGTTCAGGTAAGCATTAAAGTGGTTGTATACCCAAATTTGACATTTTTACCTACAGGTAAGCCTATGATAAGGCCTACCTGTAGGTAAAATGAATATCTCCTAAACCTGTACGGTTTAAGAGATATTCCTTTTGCATGCAGCCGCTGATGTCAGCAGCTAATGCGCTCTGAATGCCCGTCTGAAGGTCTGGCAGATGCTACCGGACCTTGCCGGGAAGAAAACTGACGTCGTCGCGGCTCCAGCCACTCACACCCGGAAGACTCACACCCGAACCCGGAAGACACGCTGAGGTCAAGATGTCAGCTCCCTCGGCGTGGACCGGGCTGCGATACGGGGGCTTCATTCTGAGGTAAGTATTTCATAATGAGCTAGTATGCGTTGCATACTAGCTCATTATGCCTTTTGCCTTGCAGGGTTTTTTGCTTTTTTTTTAGTTTTTTTTTTTTTAATGTGCGGGAATACAACCACGTTAAGGGGGCTGGGGGGGCTGCAGAGAATGCATGACGGAAAAAACCTTGAGCCTTTAGAACCACTTTAAAGTTTAGCTACCACCCCAGGCCCTGCTCTCTAACCCTAGAATGGGCCTGAACTAAAAAAAAAAATCTAACATACTGTATGTGACCTAAAACAATGTAAATAGTACTGCTCAAATCCCTTCAAATCTGCGTCATACAGATCAGCAGATGACTGGACTGATGCAAGACGGACAGGACCGGCTTGTCACGCTTTAGTAGACTTCAACAAAATGGTGGCCGTCTGCACACAGACACTGACTCCCTGTTGCATAAATGTGAATGAAATGAGTAAAAATATCAACCAAATCGTTCTCTTTGTTCCTCCAATGACCTCGTCACCTCCTCCCATGCTCACCTCCAGGACTTTTCCTGAGCCTCTCCCATCCTATGGAATTCCCTACCCCAACCTGTCCAACTGTCTCCTTCTCTTGCTTTTAGACGATCCCTGAAAACACTTCTCTTCCGAGAAGCCTATCCTGCCATCACATAACAACTATACATTTATTTTCTCCATCAGCTCATCCCCCACAGTTATTACTTTTTGTAGCTCTTGACCCTCCCTCTTAGACTGTAAGCTCTAATGAGCAGGGCACTCTGATTCCTACTGTATTAAATTGTGTTGTAACTGTACTGTTTGCACTAACGTTAAGCGCTGCACAAACTGTTGTCGCTATACAAGTCCTGTATAATAATAAATAAAAGATGGCTTCAGCTCCTGTTCTTCACCTGTAGAGAACGCCTCAGACGCGTTTCACCCCTTTTTGGGGCTTAATCATTGAAGCCTCTAGGATTAAGCCCCGAAAAGTTTGAGACACGTCTGAGGTGTTCTCTACAGAGAACATTTACATTTATGCAACAGGGAGTCAGTTTCTGTGTGCAGAAGCGCCACCAATTTGTTATAAAATGCTAATTATCGCATCTTATACAATACAACTAGCATTGATGATTGCGTTCCTGCGCAGCACCCTGAAAATGTTCCCTTTTTATCTTGATTTCCTCCTAAAAAAATAATCTCTTGGCCTACAGCCTTATATATCTGCAGGGTGGGGTCATAAGGAACTGCTGCCTCATACTATTCAGCTGGCCATACATCACATGTGTCAAACACAAGGCCGAGGGCTGAATGCGGCCCACCAGGCCATTTCATGTGGCCCTTGCACCTGTCCTGCAGCTGCGGCACCCCCTTCGTCTCCACCTGCACCTTGTCTCAGCAGCAGAGGGGAGGTCAGAGCTCCTCCTGCAGATCCTGCACCTCTCTGTGCAGCCACAGCAGCCCCTCGCCTTTGTCTCCCCTGTTCTCACTATTCACAAGACCCCCGGCAGCTGATTCTAGCCCTTCCCTGGTTGTCCTCCAAATCCTGCTCTTTCTGCTTCCCAGCTCCGCCCCTAGCTTTTTCCCAGCAGCAGCAAAAGTTAAGGGGGGTGGGTGCACTGTGATGTTAGGGAGGATGAGGGACTCTTGACTTCTGATGTAAGGGGGAGGTTGGTGTCAGGGCTGGGCTCAGCCCTTCCTTCCCTGAGCTGGCCGCTCAGCTTTGGGCTAATTGCCAGCTCCCGTCTCTCTCCACAGTTACTCAGCTGTTGATGATCCTGCTCATCAATCCTGTCTACTTAAGACGTCCAGTCCAGAGGAGCTCTGTCTTCGCCTTGGTCACATCACAAGCAACTATCTCCTGCGTTCCTGTTTAAAGACTGGCTTTGCTGACATCTGGCTCCAGATCCTGTTTGCTGTTCCACTACATTGATCCCTGACTTCTGGCTTGGCTGAATATCCGTTCCAGTTACTGAACTTTGGCTATGTTTTGACTACGTTTGTTCTTTTTACTTTTATTATTAAACAAGTGTGATTTAACTGTACTTCTGACTCGGTATGATCTCATGGTTTCTGACAGTTAGGTGCTCTGGACTTTTAGTCTTACAGATACAACTGGCCCTTTGAGGGCAATCATAATGCTGATGCGGCCCGCTATGAATTTGAGTTTGACAACCCTGCAATAAATGGATCCACAAGAACGGATTCCCTTTTCCACACAAGCGAGGTGGATGGAGGAAGTCTCCCTGCTGTGCTATTTTATTCTGACAGAGAGAGTACTCCTCTACTGTCAGAATATTCCCGTTCAAGAGAAGTCAATCGTTGGATCGGCTTTTATCTAGTAGGAACGGCAATTGATGGTTTAAAATTTGGCTTGTCCCTACCGAACCAGCCTCTTCTCAATCCATCAAAGGTGGGGTCAGCAACCTGTAGATCGCGATCTACCAGTAGATCATGGACAGGTGACTGGTAGATCGTGGTCTGGGCTTGCTGACCCACCATCCCAGAGCATCAAGCAGAGTGCAATGCAGAGGGACTACTTGGAGCTGTAGTAGGAAGCAAGAGCCGCATAAGCCGATGCCTCCGTAGTGCTGCTCCTGTCCCATGCAGAGTGACCCCATTTACTTGAATGGGTCGTCATTGGCAGGCATTATCATGCACCAAAAGCAAAAGGGGGCTTAATTCCTGCTGCAGCATGTGTACACCTTTGGCTGCTGCCTCAGCAGCTAAAGGGGGTAGGGATTGGGGGCAGTAAAACCGTAACTCAACCACAAGGTTTTACGCGTGAACAAGCCCTAAGAGTGCTGCTGCCGAATGCAACTGATGGCTCATTCACAAGAGCAGCAGGCACAGCTGCTTCTCTAAAGAGCCATGTGAGCGTATTTGACAGGTGGTGAGGTGGCGAGATGTTGCCTCATCACCACCTGATTTAAACCCATGATAAACCAATGCACGTTATTGCGGCACGGTAGTATGGCAATTACAGGTTTAAAACTGGTGTGAGGAGGCGACACTTTGTGCCCGGTGATCTTTGACTTCTCCCATGTTGTTCAGGGAGATCTCCACCTCTTTAAGGTTACCCACCCCTGATCTAAGACCATTTTAAGGCACTGCAGCCTCTGACTGTTAATCTCCCCAGATTCGGAGTGATATTTGGTCATCACACTACTGTGCTGCTCATTTTTCTTGCTGGAGAGCAAGCCGTACCTGAGGACCTGCATTCCTCAGAAGCAATCTCCCCGCTCCTGCTTCATCTTTTCCTGTTGATCCATGTTTCCTCTATTGCTTCTTTATCATGAATCCACCAGTAATCAGATCACCATTTATCAGGGGAGCAGCTCTGACATGAGGTGAAGCAAAGCCCTGTTCTTCCACCAAGGTGGCCACCTTCGTACAGAGACACAACCATCTCTTCTTCATGAGGAACCCTTCCAGACCCCATAATTTTGGTACTCAATATGTTTTTTTTTTACTTTTTTTTTTTTTTTTTGCACCAATAAAGTGCCATCTGGAGTTCTCAGTTCTTAGTAGCTCGAGCCATTATTCGAGTTAGGAGAGGGAAGTTCTAGCAAGTTTTGCCTCTGCAGACATCGCAATAGTGGAAAGGTCTTAATATTGCAACGTTTCCCTTTACAGAACATTCATGAGGCTACTGTAGGATCAACCCATGCTGTGAGCTCTCCTATCTGTTCAAATTCGTACGGCTCTCTGTTAATGTGCGATAGTATCTTCAGCATGATTAAATCCCCATGCTGCTGTCCAAACTCCCGGCAGGACATGAAATGGACGGGTTATGTTTCCTTTGGCAGATGTGAGTGAGAGGAAACACAGCGGCAGCAGGTTCTGGCTGAAATGCAATCGTTCAGCTCCACAGTACAGAACATCTGTAAGACCCGATATTCCAGCGCCAAGCTGACCATCTCGATTTTTCTCCAGACCTGTCTAATGAAACCTGACCCACGGCCTGAAACCTCATTAAATATACAAAGGATGTGTGCGGGGGCACGAAGATTACATTCCTCCCGCTACTTTTTATTGTTTTACGATAAAAGCGGAAAACCAAGACACTTTATCAGGGAGTCCCTTGTGTGTGTGCCGCAGCTGGAAAGGCCTGAAATATATTTATTCATCTTTAATTGGACAGCAGAGAGTTCACAAGGGGGGGATTTCCTCTACAACTCCTCCGTGCTGAGAACAGCTGGGGGGCCGTGCAGGAGGGCCCGGCCTTTATGTGGTCCTTATATTTCACTGTATACAATCTGTCTGTGCCACCAAATTCATGTACACTACCCCCTCCCCCCATTCCCCACTTTCCCCAAGCACAGTCAGGTCTGTGTTAAATGATCTGTCCACACAATTGGTATTTCAGTATTTGGTGGATGCTGAAATGTTATCCCACCTGAACACCTCTTCTATCCATGAGAGACTCAGATTGTGAAACCTACAAAAGTTTTAGGCAGGTGTGAAGAAATGCTGTAAATGAAGAATGCTTTCAGAAATAGAAGCACCCAAAAATGGAACTTCCACTTTTTGGAATCCTCCCCTCCTCCGGTGTCATATTTGGCACCTTTCAGGGGGGAGCAGATACCTGTCTAGTCCAGGTATTTGCTCCCACCTCCGGGCATAGATGCCAGCAGTATCCGCGGATATCTATGCCATGTCCGGCGCCTCCTCCGTCCTAGTCACGGAGGCCACATACCTGATGTAAGACCAAAGTCGTGGGGAGGCCTCCCTTGCACCTCGGGTCCTTGAAGCCTCTGGAGATGGGGACAGAGATTTGGTGGACCCCGAGTGGCACGGGTGCCGTGCAAGCCTAAGTCTGAGATCCGAGGTCAAGTCCGGTTTGGCAGCGAAGTATAAAAGGGTTAATTAGAAGAAGAATTGTCGAGATCCAATCTGGGGTCAGTTCCAATCTGGCAGCTGAGTACAAAAGGGACAAAGAAGTAGAATGGTCAGGGTACAAATCTGAGGGCAATGGCAAGCAGCAATCAAGAGCAGTCAAATAGGTTTCCAAGTCACAACAAGTTCAGACAGATCACACACGAGCAGAGGAACAAGGTGAGACTGAAGATAATCCAGCAATTTGGCAATGTCTGGGCTGGGCTTATATAGGAAAGTATGAGGTCACTTCCTGTGCACCTCCTGGGCATTTTCCTGCCTTTTTCCATCAGGTTGAGGTCACTTCCTGTGCGCCTCCTGGGCATTTTCCCGCCTTTTTCCATCAGGTTGAGGTCACTTCCTGTGCGCCTCCTGGGCATTTTCCTGCCTTTTTCCATCAGGTTGAGGTCACTTCCTGTGCACCTCCTGGGCATTTTCCCGCCTTTTTCCATCAGGTTGAGGTCATTTCCTGTGCGCCTCCTGGGCATTTTCTTGCCTTTTTCCATCAGGTCTTCTGGGCAGGTGCGGGTTGGCACACTGAGGCGTCTTTGGCGCATGCTCAGTTGGCACGGATTTCCTCTTGCGGAAACGCACCATTGGTGCATGCATAGTAAACCCTGATAGTCCTCCTTGCTGTCTTCTGGGAGACACACAGGTCCCAGAAGACAGCAGGGACCAGTGGGATTGCGCAGCGCGACTCTCGCGCATGCGCAGTAGGGAACCAGGCAGTGAAGCTGCAAGGCTTCACTTCCTGATTCCCTTACCAAAGATGGTGGCGGCAACACCCGAGAGCCGAGGGACAGATCGGCTTCGGGTGCCGACATCGCAGGGCACCCTGGACAGGTAAGTGTCCATATTTTAAAAGTCAGCAGCTGCAGTATTTGGAGCTGCTGACTTTAAAAAAAATAAAAAAATAGGCGGAACTCCGCCCTCCAGTGCAGCGCTGTCAAGGCTCCCAGGTGCTTCCATCTTCACCCGGTCTTCCTTCTGGGTTCGCAGACTCCAGCTCGATGAATGGCCGGGCCCACGATGACATCACGGGAGCACAGGCTCCGGCACAAAGCTCTGATGGTACGGCACGGGGTATGCCGTCCCTTCAGAGCGCATGCGCTGCTGAGGTCACCGGCTGCACGCTGTGTGAATATCTCCTATACGGCGCACATTTAGGAGATATTCACTGTACCTACAGGAAAGCCTTACTATAACCTCACCTGTAGGTACGAGTTAAAAAGTGGACTTCACTCTCACTTTAACAAAATGGAAAGTAAATGAACAGAAGAGAAAATCAAATCCAATCAATATCTGGTGTGACCGCCCTTTGTCTACTTCTTTTCCACATTTTGTCATGTTACAACCAAAAATGTAAATGTATTTTATTGGGATAAAATACCGACATCGCGGGCGCCCTGGACGGGTAAGTGTCCTTATTAAAAGTCAACCAGCTACAGTGTTTGTAGCTGCTGACTTTTTAAAAAAATAAAAAATTTGCGGCGGGAACGCCGCTTTAAAATTAAATAATTTAAATGAAATTCTACTCGTCTTTGCCCAGCTTCATGTGGGCTTTGCTGCACTGCTCCCGCTGTACCACGTGGGCCCAAAATGAAGTTTGCGTGGCGCTCCCTTTTACCATTGTGTGTCATTCAGTGAGAAGAGAGTCGGATATTACTGCCATAGGAGATGGAAGTCATGTCACGTTTTCCCGTAATATGACATTTATATATTCCCGCTGCATGTGGTTCTGTCATGTTGGCTCTGCAGTACGTTAATCCCTCCATTGTATTCAGATGTCACGGCCTATCCGCCGAGCTGGCAGGATTTATATACATGTCACATGAGAGTGTGAACACATGGCGGGTCTATAGGAAGGGAACATGTGAGTACCTGTGCAGGGGAAGCCTGCTTTATATTCTCTACAACGCAAAGTGTTTCTTTCTTTACATGTTTAAATTTTATGAGTTTTTTTTTTAATTAAAACAGAGCTACACTTTTAGCTGTCAGAAGGTTTTTAGGTTGTGAAGAGGAAATGGAGCATCCAGAGAAATCTATACAAAGGAACAACAGACAAACTTTATACAGTGTCCCCGGCCCCTGAACTCAGGGCCCGAACCCTGCAAGACATTCACCCTTAAGCCACTAAGAGCACATCCATGTGGCGGGGGAAAGAAAATAGTGAATTTAGTAATAGCATCCAGCAAACACTGCAGCTGTGCTGAAATTGACTTTACCTTTAAAGCTCAATTGAAGCTTAAAGGGGTTGTAAAGGTTTGTGTTTTTTTCACCTTAATGCATCCAATGCATTAAGGTGAAAAAACGCCTGTCGCTGACTGGCCCCCCAGCCCCCCCCCCCTTTTTACTCACCTGAACCCTTGAACTTGACCCGGCAGGGACACATTGTCTCTCTGCCCGGGGTTCTCGGCTCTTGATTGGATAGATTGATAGCAGTGCAGCCATTGGCTCCCGCTGCTGTCAATCAAATCCAATTACATGAGCGGGGCGGGGCCGAGCCTGCAAGGTACCCCCCTCAGGGAAGAGCTTCTCCTAGGGGGCTATCAGATGTGGGGAGAAACCGCGAGAGCCGCCAGGGGACCCCAGAAGAGGAGGTTTGGAGCCACTATG
The DNA here is from genome assembly GCA_037952925.1 of Lithobates clamitans. Taxonomy (NCBI): domain Eukaryota; kingdom Metazoa; phylum Chordata; class Amphibia; order Anura; family Ranidae; genus Lithobates; species Lithobates clamitans. Next base: position 264,062 of record JBBGZY010002694.1, read on the forward strand.
TGCAAAACGAGCTGCCTGCACTAAAAATAGAAAAAAAAAAGGAAAATACCCCGACAAGTGAGGAATGAACGGGAAGGAAGGAGGGGGGGGGGAAGGGGGGAGAAAGAGGACAATGAAAGGAGGAAAAGACAAGAAAGAAGACGGAAGAAAGGGGAAAGGAAAAGGATAGACAAAGGCAGAAAAGAAAAAAGAATTGAAAAAATAATGTGCAAAATGACACTGCTGAGAATGGGAAGTGAGGCTAAAGCAGAAGGGAAAGTGCAATTGTGAGGTGAAACAATCAACACAAAAAAAATGTGTAGGAAAATTGGAGGCGTAAGTGAAAAAAGTGAAGGGTGAATTAATCAGGCGAAGGGTGAAGCTAAAACAAAGTGAGAAGGATACATCGAGGGCAATGAGTGATAACTGAGGTGCAAGGGGAAAAGGGGAACATAAATGAAGGAAAGAAGTGGATAAAGACCGTGAGTTATTACCTTAAAAATGCAGGAAGTGTGGGGAATATACCAACAAAGAAGGAACAATATTTGTTTGTAGTAGCACAGAGTGAGTATTGAAAGCAGAAAACTGCCGGATCTAAAATAAAATTATTAAAAAAAAAAAATCAATGAGCTTCCTGCAGGAGCAGTGGGGATCAAATGAAGAATCCCCCAATTGCTGCCAGCATTAAGTTTCAAAGATTGGACACTAATTGTTGCTGAGATCAGTTGCAGGTGCACGCCAGCCACCTCCACCTTACTCGCCTGTACAGGGACAGTGCCAATATTATGGGCACTCCACGTGTAATTCACCCGGCGATCCAGTCCCGTCCCGGCCTCGCCGTCATTTCGGCCGCAAATGCAGCGCACGGGCCCGGTCACGGTGCCCGGAGAGATCCGGAATTGCGCTGGCAGGGGAAGCCACGTCCAAGAAGGTCCAGCCCTCTAGTGGACGTGTAGAAAAGCGCAGGGCCCTGCGCCTGTCTCCCCCTGCCAGGAAGAAACACAGTGGCAGGGCCAATTCCCCCAAAGGGGCGGCAAAACCGGAGATCCAGACCGGGACCTAGGCTGGGGGAGGAAAGAAAACCACACAACAAATTAACATAATGAAAAAATATATCTGGGATGCAGTATGGGAGCCACAGCGTGAATTGGCATCTCCCGTCCAAAGACAAAAAATGTCAACACCTACAGCAACTCACACAATGCATTTATATAATGAAAGTTTATTGGGGCTGAGAGCTATTTGGAATGTATTCAGGGAGTCCACAGATTGTCTTCACCAAAGTCTATTCATTATGCAAAATGGAAATATAAGTACTACACATCATCATAAATAAGTACAATAAAAGGAATGAGAAATTTATCCAAGCTGGAAACACATTTTTTTAACGGGGGGAGAAAGACATAATGTAAGATACAAACGAACAGATAAAATATAACAGAACAATAGGCAAATGTGTAATTAATGTAATATTATTATTATTATTATTCAGGATTTATATAGCGCCAACAGTTTACGCAGCGCTTTACAATATAAAAGGGAGACAATACAGTTATAATACAATACAATAGGATTAAGAGGGCCCTGCTCAGAAGAGCTTACAATCTAATACAATAATAAGGACATATTCAATGTGTTTTGCCTGAGGAGAAGCCTCGCAAGAAAGGGGTAAAAGAGATTGATTCATTGAGTCCAGGGGGTGACGTGGCCTGTAACTGGAAGATCCATTTTTGCTCCTTCTGGAGCAGGACCTTATTCCAGTTGCCTCCCCTGTCTGGTATCTGTGCTTTGTAGAGTGCTGTAAAAGTGACATTTGGCACCATATAATTATGTTCGAAAACAACATGTCTCCTGAACGATTCCCAATTTCCATGCTGTACATGTGTTTGGATATTCGTCGCCAAAACTCTTGCTTGGTTTTGCCGATGTAATAGGCACCACATTCGCACATCATGAAATATACCACCCCACGGGTCTGGCAATTCACAAAGTGCGACGGCTTGAAAGTTTCTCCATTGGGGAGACAGAATGTTTTGGCCTTAATTATAAGTGGGCAAAATGTACAATGACCACAAGGGAATGAACCAGGGGAGTGACAATGTTTAAATCTTTTTTGTTGGTCTTTGAATTCGCTTTGAACAAGCATATCTTTAAGGGAGGTGGCTCTCCTAAAAGTTATCGATGGCTGTTTTGGAAGAAGAGTTTTCAATTTAGGGTCATCGGTTAGGATACTCCAATGCTTTTGCAAGATGTTTTTAATAGCTACATGTTGACGTGAAAAACGCATAATAATGCGAGTACGATTCGAGGCAGTGGAGTCACAAGATTGGGGTTTGTGCAACAAAGTGGACCGAGATTGTGTCATTGTTTTATTGTATGCCTTCTTTAGGCACGATCTACTGTAACCACATGACAGGAGGCGACTCTGAAGGAGCCCGGCCTCTTCTTTAAAGAGCGCATCAGTGGAGCAGTTGCGACAAAGCCAATTTTTGAGTGGTAACGGATGAAAGCTCGCAGCATCAAGCACCGTGTTGCCAGCAGTGCTTTTATGGAACAAAGTGCTAGAGAGCCTATTTTCGGGGGTAGTTTTAACCAAAATGTCTACGAAGGTGACACTCACTTGACTGTGGGTCATGGTAAATTTTAGGCCATAATCATTTACATTCATTAGATTAAAAAATTCAATAAGTTTGGCCTCCGGTCCCTCCCAGACGACAAAGATGTCGTCGATATACCGTAGCCACTTGGTAATGTGGCTAGTGTACTCGGCGAGTCCTTCGTCACCTAGGAGGGACTTCTCCCACTCCCCCAGGTACAGGTTGGCATAGGAGGGGGCACAGCATGTCCCCATTGCCACGCCCTGTACCTGGAGGTAGTGGGAGAAGTCCCTCCTAGGTGACGAAGGACTCGCCGAGTACACTAGCCACATTACCAAGTGGCTACGGTATATCGACGACATCTTTGTCGTCTGGGAGGGACCAGAGGCCAAACTGAAAAAATTGTGGTGCAAAATGTATCGCAAAACGGTCAAGATAAATTCATTTGTTGCTCGGTCATAGTATAGACCTTGTTGGAGAGCTTTTTGTACAGCAGCCAAACCAAATGACGGCGAGGCCAGGACAGTCTGTCTTCCCGAACACCAGGTGAATTACACGTGGAGTGCCGATAATATCGGCACTGTCCCTGTACAGGCGAGTAAGGTGGGGGTGGCTGGCGTGCACCTGCAACTGATCTCAGCAACAATTAGTGTCCAGTCTTTGATACTTAATGCTGGCAGCAATGGGGGGATCCTTCATTTGATCCCCACTGCTTCAGCAGGAAGCTCATTGATTTAGGAGCACTTCTGTGACAGGTAACATATGCTATACCTCTATACTCTTTAAGTTTGGACCCGACGCTACATATTCATGCACCGACTGTCCTTATTCCTCTCAATGTTTGATAGTGATAAAATGTTATTTATTTATTTTTTTTTAATAATTTTATTTTAGATCCGGCAGTTTTCTGCTTTCAATACTCACTCTGTGCTACTACAAATATTGTTCCTTCTTTGTTGGTATATTGCCCACACGTCCTGCATTTTTAAGGTAATAACTCACGGTCCTTATCCACTTCCTTCCTTCATTTATGTTCCCCTTTTCCCATGCACCTCAGGTATCACTCATTGTCCTCAATGTATCCTCACCCTTCACCTGATTAATTCACCCTTCACTTTTTTCACTTACGCCTCCACTTTACCTACAGATTTTTTTAGTGTTGGTTGTTTCACCTCAGGCTTTTCTTCACAATTGCACTTTCATTGTCCTCGTATATAGGGGAGGACAGACCCTATTTGGTTAAGCACCCTTGGCTGGTAACGAAGATACTGGAATGGTATCATATGTAACCCCTCCCCTTTTGTGGCCATAAAAGCCTCCACTATTCTGGGAGGGCATTCTACAATTTTCTGGAGGCTGTCTGTAGGGATTTGTGCCCATTTGTGAGGTCAGGTATTGATGTTGGATGAGAAGACCTGGCTTTTCCAATGAATAAAGCATGAAACAAACATCCATCCACGTGAAATATCGGTGGCAGATTGCAGAGAAATCATGAAAGACCCTTCAAAGAATGTGCATCCAACTCCAGACCCAAGTGAGTAAGTAGCCTACTTACCAGCTATCTGTGACCACTAAAACAGTGGTCTCACCCAGCACAGGCAAATCGGTAACCCCAAGACCCCTAAGATGCAACCACAGCTAGGACGATGTCACTCAGAAAATATAAAAGAAAATGCTTCCATAGTGCAGTACTTTATAAAATTGAATTTAATGTAATAAGTGGATTGCACTTGCAGGATATAAAACGTTCAAAGGCAATAAAGCACTATGTCTCATAATGGAGACCACGGTGTCTCCTCAGGCTTCCCTTCACTTTCTATTCCGTTTGCCCATCAACCTCCTGAGAGGAAAAACGTGATGGTGTCACCGTTGTAGGCTCCACCCTACACGTTTCGTCACTAGCGGATGTCGTCTCGGGATTGGCCAGGGGGGTTAAAAGTGCCCAGCTAGTGGCCAAAAAGCATTGCAAAAACGACGTTAAAGCTCTGCTAAAAATAGTGGCGCTTTACCGCCAGTGCCCGGGCGCTGCCAGTGTAAAAGTGCCCTTAATGTGTTCGGTGGGGTTGAGGTCAGAGATCTGTGTAGGACACTCAAGTTCCTCTAATGTTCAACTTTTAAAACATAGTCACTTTAATAAATCAATATTTGTATGCAAATCATACAGTAGAGGCTTTATAGGCCCTGAAGTAAAGGCTGGTACCTTCAGGGGTCAAAATAAGAAATGGCTGCACCTCACGTGGGCTCCAAGTACAGTTTATTGGAATATGAAAATATCCAAAATGACACCAGAGGACACCAGCAGTGGTCAAGGTAGACGCGTTTCACACAGCAGAAATGTGCTTAATCATTTCTTTTATGTGAAACGCGTCTACCTTGACCACTGCTGGTGTCCTCTGGTGTCATTTTGGATATTTTCATATTCCAATAAACTTTACTTGGAGCCCACGTGAGGTGCAGCCGTTTCTGATTTTGACAATTTACCATGGAGGCGAGCTGGGGTTAGCACTCAGGTGTATGTTCTAGTGGGCATATCAGTTACACCGGAAGCGGTGAGTTCTTTTCATTTGTACTTTCAGGGGATTGGCCATTGGAAAAGCTTTTAGAGGACACAACCCCTGGCCACCACCCCCTTCCCTATAAATCTACCCCATTCCATGAGTCTTCATTTATTTTCTAGTGTCCTATGGTGATGGACATCTGAGTTCTTTTCATTTGTACCTTCAGGGGATTGGACATTGGCAAAGCTTTTCTGAGGAGACAACCCCTGGCCACCACCCCTTCCCTTTAAGTCTGCCCCACTCCATGAGTCTTCAGTTATTTGCTGGTGTCTTCTTCCCTATGGAGAACTTTGGATTCTTCAACCAACTCTTCACCATCTTCTAACAAAGCGATAGAAGCAGTGCATCCATATTGGTGCAACCTCGGTGAAACCTTGAGAGTCGTACTTGGACCCCTCGCTATTTTTTTTTATGACTAAATTTTTTGGAATAGTGTTTGGCCAGAATTATAAAGTTAAGTTCTTCTCTGCCTGTCCGTGTCTGTGTCTTGTATGGGACTGATAGGGTTGCTAAAGCAGAGCTGATGTTGGGTGACACCAGTCGCAGCCTCTGATATGCTTTCTGCGTTGAGCACGGCGTCCAGATTAGGCAGGTGGCAGAGCCCGTGTCACCAATCGCTGTATCGCCTTGTAATGGAAACTTCCTTATCAGCTCCGAGCTGCTATCTCACTTGTTGTTCCATTGTATGGATGTGACACAGCAGCCTAATGGTGAGACGTATATATTGGTTTGCCAGGCTTAATAAACCATTTCATCACTGTGAATGGCTGGATGGCACTGAAAGGACAAAAAGGAGACGACCCCCCCAAGATGAAATTTCAGTGCTTTTACCTCCTGGCAGAGTCTGCTGATGAGCAAATGAGCTTCTAGTACAACTGTCTTTCAGATGTCTCATGTAATCCTTGTCAGATGAGGGGATCCATCTGATATCATTGTGTCATGTAATTTATTCAGTTCATTTGACATATTAAATCCAAAATAATGTTTTCATTCCAGTTTATATTCTGGCCGAGGTACCAGACATGATCCATGGTTTTGTTTGCAAACTTCTGCATTCTTTACCAGTTTTTACATGAAATTGTTATGTAACAGTGTGACTACATTGGAAGATGGATGAACACTGTTTATTGTAAAGATAATACAAATACATCAAAAATTCTGAATGTTTATCATTCCCAAGAAGTTGTGATAAAAATATGAACATAGTAATGTTCTTGTCACGGTCAGGGGTCAGGCTCGGAGACCAGTAGCTATAGCAGTATGGAGATTCCCACCAACCAGCAGGATAGGTATACAATCAGGTTACCCTAGAAAATGACACAGGCTCAACCGAGGTGGAGGGTCTAAGCACTAACCAGGATTCACCAGAGCTCCTGATGGTGAAGATGGGTTTTGCTGCATGTTGGTAGTAGGTCGCGGTCCTCAGGATCACTCCACCAATAGGTGAGTAAGCCGGTGTCCAGTAGCAGATATAGTAGGTAGGGATCAAGCACAAGCATAGTCAGTAGGAAAGCCAAAGGTAACAAGTGGTTACAGGTAGGGATCAAGCAGAAGCGTAGTCAGTAAATAAGCCAGAGGTCGGTAATGAATGGTTGCAGGTAGGAATCATGCAGAGGCGTAGTCGAGAAACAAACCAAAGGTCAGTAACGAGTGGTTGCAGGTTGGGATCATGCAGAAGCGTAGTCAAGGAACAAACCAAAGGTCAGTAATGAGTGGTTGCAGGTTGGCTTGTTTTCTGACTACGCTTCTGCATGATCCCAACCTGCAAACACCAGTTACCAACCTTTGGTTTGTTCTTTGACTATGCTTCTGCTTGATCCCTACCTGCAACCACTCGTTACTGACCTATGGCTTGTTTACTGACTATGCTTCTGCATGATCCCAACCTGCAACCACTCGTTACTGACCTTTGGTTTGTTCCTTGACTATGCTTCTGCATGATTCCTACCTGCAACCATTCGTTACCGACCTTTGGCTTGTTTACTGACTACGCTTCTGCAGGATCCCAAAGGTCGGTAAAGAGTGGTTGCAGGTAGGGATCAAGCAGCATAGTCGAGGAACAAACCAAAGGTCAGTAACAGGTGGTTGCAGGTTGGGATCATGCAGAAGTGTAGTCAATGAACAAACCAAAGGTCTGGAATGAGTGGCAGAAAAGATATGGACGGCAGCAGGGGACAAGAGCAAGATACTGGCTGGAGAGTGCAAAATAATCTGGCTAACGGAAAGTGCAAAGGCAGGGCTTAAATAGGAAGTTCATGGGAGGTGCAAACGGTTCAAGGTTCAAGAGAAACAGGATACGAGGCAAGGTTGTTTAACCACTTGCTGACCTCCGCACGCCGATTTACGTCGGCAGAATGGCACGGGCAGTCAAAAGAGCGTACCTGTACATCCCTTTAAATTTGCAATGCAGGAGCGTGCCCGCGGGTCCCGCAAACTCGAGAAGAGGGTTTTATATTGGCTCTGCGTTGGCCTATGCTGTGTTATTTAACGATCAAGACTCAACAGTTCATTTAAGTAAAGACCAACTCGGGTCCCCTAGACTTTAACAAATGCTCGTGTGAAAACAGGTTAAACATAAACCTGTCCTGCAAATAGTACAGGGCTACCATAACTCACCTTCTTCTGAAAATACTAATTGATCGGCTGTTGTTATGACTACCTTTTAATACTTTGAATCATTGACCAGGAACAAACATGAAAGTTGGATTTCATAGTTCCTTATCTACATTATTGGCAAAAATTAAAAGGATGAGAATTCCACAAAACCTGATTGAGTCCAGTAAGAATTTATTTTCGAAGAAGTCCAAAAAAACTATGCGTTTCAGGGGGGGGGGGGGGGGGATCCAAAACTCCCAGTTTATTATGAAGAATGCACAAAGGTAAAAAAAAAAACCTGCCTTTAGAACCACTTTATTTTGTAAAAGAAATCTAGCAATGGTTTGATACACAGCGTTTAAGGAAACAAAGATATCTTCTACTTAGGGTCTAGATCAGCCTTTCTCAGCCTTTTCAACACAGAGGAACCCTTGAACTAGTTCTCCAGTCTCGGGGAACCCCTGCTAAAAATTAGAAATCTACAACTCATGATACAATAGTGTGTTAGTCAGTGGGAAGAATGGTCCTTACACTTGTGGTCATTGGGAAGACTTATCTCCTTACAGATAGCTAAACAAATCAATGGTGTTGGTAGGAACTTATCTAAGTGGCAGAAATGGCCCAATGCTGAAGGAACCCCTAGCAACCTCTGGAGGGACCCTAGGGTTCCACGGAACCCTGGTTGAGAATCACTGGTCTAGATCTACTTTAGCATTTAAGGAACCATTTACTTGTAGAAATCAAGTCCATTTTACAAAACTAGTCCTTTGTGTGGATACCCTTGAAAGTAACCACATGGTAGGAAGCAGAAGGTTGCAACCAGACACAATGTGTGATTAATTTTAGCTCTGCGGGAGACAATTATATTTTAGCGGTGGCTGAATTGAAAAATATTGAGAGCCTCAATTGCCTTCAACACTTCCAGAGGGCTGCACAATGGCAGAATGTTTTTGTGTGTGGGGGTGCATTGCATCGAGTTAGGCAGCCCATTTAAAATGTAACGCACCTCAATGCCTGAAAATTCACTCCTGCTGCATTTGTAGTCAGTGGCTGTAAAACTGTAACCCCCCCAACACCATTGGTCAGTGGTTACTTACCTGATCGCACACCCGCACTCTGCTTTCTTTTTTACTCTCTATCCCCCATCTGGCTGAGACTATTCTTGTACTATCAGATGAAGATCACTCCACCTGATAGTTCTGGCTTTGTTTCAGTGCCGGGAGCAGCCACTAATATTGCAGCACCTGACACCCCGCTCAGTGGCGGCTAGTGCTCAAAATTTTTGGGGGGACGCAAACAAACTTTCTGAAAAAAAAACATCAGTTGCAGCCTCACTGTGCCCATCAATTGCAGCCACTGTGCCCATCAATTGCAGCCACTGTGCCCATCAATTGCAGCCACTGTGCCCATCAATTGCAGCCACTGTGCCCATCAATTGCAGCCACTGTGCCATCAGTTGCAGCCACTGTGCCAGCAGTTGCAGCCACTGTGCTATCAAACGCAGCCACTGTGCCCATCAATTGCAGCCACTGTGCCATCAATTGCAGCCACTGTGCCAACAGTTGCAGCCACTGTGCCATCAGTTGCAGCCACTGTGCTATCAAACGCAGCCACTGTGCCCATCAATTGCAGCCACTGTGCCATCAAACGCATCCACTGTGCTATCAAACGCAGCCACTGTGCCCATCAATTGCAGCCACTGTGCCATCAAACGCATCCACTGTGCCAACAAACGCAGCCACTGTGCCATCAAACGCAGCCACTGTGCCATCAAACGCAGCCACTGTGCTCATCAATTGCAGCCACTGTGCTCATCAATTGCAGCCACTGTGCCCATCAATTGCAGCCACTGTGCCCATCAATTGCAGCCACTGTGCCCATCAAAGGCAGCCACTGTGCCCATCAAACGCAGCCACTGTGCCCATCAAACGCAGCCACTGTGCCATCAAATGCAGCCGCTGTGCCCATCAATTCCAGCCACTGTGTAGTGGGTCAGACAGCAGCTCCTGTGTCCTCCATGCGTCTCCTCCCCTCCTTCTGATAGGCGTCCAATCGCAGCGCCTGTCCTTTCAGCCAATCGGATGACTGGTATCAGACCCGCACTTCCTGATTGGCGGAGAGGCGGGTCAGTGTTAGAAAAGCGAATGTTCATTCGCTTTTCTAGCACCTGGGTGGACTGCGAGTGCAGTGCCTTGCGCTCGCAGTTCACCTTTTTTGAAGCCTATTAGAGCCTATGGTGCTTCAAAAAAACCCCCGCCGCTGTAATTCAGGCGCCCGGCGTCCGAACAGGGGCCGGACGCCTTAATGGGGGGTGGCGGTGGCCATGGATAGATTCATACAGTGCATGACTCTATCCATCTACATAGAGGGGGGGGTGCCCATGTGCCCAATAATGGATGCACCGCCACTGACCCTGCTGCCACTCTGCAAACTGACCAACGCGCGGTGGACCCAGCCCAGGACACGATGGGCTGCACACAGAAAGCCAGCGGGCTGCATGTTGGGCACCCGGGTTGTACACGCACTAATTTGTGTCTGGCACACCGGTCTTGTCTGTGTTGTATCACTGCAACCACCATGTTAGAATGAGAAGAAGTTATTTCTCTCTTATCTGGAAGGCTTTGTGCGGACATACTATAGGACTTGGCCTTCTTCTCCCATTGTGATGTGCCATGGCCAGATGTTAAGAGTTTAACACCAGCCCAGCTTTGACATTACTTAAAATGAAGTGGGTTTACCCGCAGCGACCACACAAGAAGAGGAACAAAAAAAAATTCACATTTCACAAGAAGCACATAGTACGGAAAGGCACGCTATTGTTCCCTTCGTATGTAAACACCACAGCACTTGTCAGGAAGGTAGAACGTGATTGAATATGATTACAGGTGCCGTAATACAGCTGTATCTATATCTCCTGTGACTCCATAAATCAAATCCTGTTCATTCCCCTGGCAGAGCAGCAGACTTGGCTCAAATTATAATGGCTCCTTTGGACGACTTTACGTATAAAGATAAATATTTCTCTGTTGCGACATGATGAACATTGTTAATTCTTCCAGCTAATGGCCTTCCCACATCCATCCATCACTGTCTGCTCCCCAGTTAGATTAGCAAAAGGCTATTGAGCATACGGATATGCATACGGATATGCAGAAAAGGCTCACAAAATGACTACAATACCCTTGTCAACATCCAACAGAAAACACACTACTGTGAATGGGGTCCTAAAGGGAAGTTGAGATATCGGTGCTCAGGCTTGAAGTGTCTTCCACTCACATTTAGATACAATGCTTGAAAAGATGAACAGCAGGCGACCCGAAGTCATCCAGTTCCGAAGATCCATATTTGCTACAGGCAGGGGTTTTATTTTCTGAGAGAATAGGTGCAGGAACTCCCCCTTCCTGAGCCACCCCTTTTCTCCACCCCTACCAACCTCCGATCATCGTTCCTTGGTTCCACCCCCTACCCACCTCCCATTTCTGCCCTTTTAGAGAATACAGAACCAAGTATCATTTTGTGGTGATAAGTAATTTGTATGGAATGTGTTAATCAGTGGCGACTTGTGTTTTTTTTTGGGGAGGAGGCAAACAACCACCCCCCATCCCACTGGTTGGTTGGTTGGTCGGTCGGCAGCACCCCCCTATACTGGCACTTACCCCATCAGTTGCATGCAGGCGGGCTCCTACGGGTGGCAGGCATCGGCCGGGTTGCCTGCTCCTTTGGGCAGCGTGCAGTGGCTCCTGTATCCTCTCTGCATCACGATGGCTTCCGCCGTGCATCTCCTTGCTTCTCCTAGTCATCCAATAGAATCGCCTGTCCTTTCAGCCAATCGGATGACCGGTGTCAAAACCAGCTTCCTGATCGGTCGGTAGGAGGATCAGTGTGTTACAACAGTGATTATTAATTCGCTATTGTAACACACCTGGGTGGGCTCGGAGCGCACTCGCTGCGACCCGAGCCCACCCTATATTGAAGCCTAGCCTCTTGCTCTAATCGGTGCTTCAAAAAAACACCCCCTCCGCATCGGAATCCATGCGCCGGTGTCCTAAAAGGGGCCGAATGCGTGGATAGGGGAGGCAGCGATGGACAGAGGGGGGCCTCTCTCCTAGCAATATCTGACCCTCCTAGCAATACAAGACCCACCCCTAGCAACAATAGATCCCCCACCAGCAACAATAGACCCTCCCCTACGAAATAGATCCCCTCCAGCTAGAATAGATCCCCCAGCAGCAAGCATCAATAGACCCTGCAGCACACTCAGCACCCCTTACCATTACATACAGTCAGTGCTGGAGGTGCCAGAACTTCGTTCCCTCGCATTCCCGCTGAAAAAAAAGACCTGGCTACAGGGTAGGGTTGAACTGATATTGGTGCCGATACCAAGCATTTGCTGGAGTACTTGTACTTGTGCAAATGCTCCGATACCTAAAACCGAAACCATCGTGGGTTTGCACCAATACCGTTTTTTTACTGGCGAGTACGAGTACCGATACTTGTACACAAGTACTCACCAAGTACTGATACCTTTGTGGTGCTATTTGAGCCCATACAAAATGAATGGTCTCAAATCACACTGCAAAGAATTGCATGCAATTTGAACAAGAATGCGGTGCGATTCCTGTCGGAATAACATGTGGTTTCCCCCACTGCTCCTGTGTGAACTCACACTGAAGTCACTATGGCAAGTCTGGGTTCACACTGGAGCGGTACGGGAAACCGCATGTGATTTGGACAGATTCCTGGAGGCCTTTCCCTGCACGGCTGTCCTTCTATTGAAGTCTCGGAGTCTGCTAATTGAACTTGCAACTACTCAAGGGTGTCCTGGCTCTAACCCTCAAGTGTCTGGTGCCCAATAACTTCCACCTTGCACCCACTATGCCTCACAACCCACCACATACAGAAGGATGTAAACCTATCTTTGGACCTGGAGGTTCTCATTAGACTAAAGGAGGCCGGAGACCTTGCTACACTTTTTATCTTGAAGGGGTTGTAAAGTCAAAAGGTTTTTTATCTTAATGCATTCTATACATTGAGATAAAAAACCTTCTGTGTGCAGCAGCCCCCCTAATACTTACCTGAGCCCCCTTTCGATCCAGCTGAGACACAGCCTATGGCTCCCGCTGCATTCAAAGTCAGTTAGCCAATGAGGAGAGAGAAGGGGTGGGGGCCGAACCGCGGCTCCTTATCTGAATGGACACACAGAGCGGTGGCTCGGCTCAGGTGCCCCCATAGCAAGCTGCTTGCTGTGGGGGCACTCAACACGAGGGAGAGGCCAGGAGCACCGCAGAGGGACCCCAGGTGAGGAGGATTTGGGCTGCTCTGTGCAAAACCGTTACACAGAGCAGGTAAGTATGATATGTTTGTTATTTCTATAAATAACACACAAGATTTTACAATCATTTCAATTGTACAGTACAGGACACAGGAATGGACACAGGAATGGATTTATAGTTTTATATATATATATATATATATATATATATATATAGTTATATATTGCTACCTTCAGGGGATTGGACACTAGAACCTCCCCCCAGTATAGCCGTATAACCGTATATGTAGAACTGCACCCAGCTCCACTGCTTGCAGACACTACTAGCCCTATGGCTGCTCTGAAGATCTCCTAGGGCAGTGATGGAGAACCTTGGCACCCCAGATGTTTTGGAACTACATTTCCCATGATGCTCATGCACTCTGCAGTGTAGTTGAGCATCATGGGAAATGTAGTTACAAAACATCTAAGGTGCCAAGGTTCACCATCACTGTCCTAGGGCAAGGATATAAGGGTTAAGCACAATTCTATCCTTTTTAGAAACTTGCTACATGTGGCAGTCTCTCTCCTTGAAAATCCCCGGGTGTGCTACTCACTCTGTCCTCCTTGCTCCCACTGCTCTCAGGCAAGATTCCAAGTCAAACTGCTATGCTGAATGGATCTTCCTGAGCCAGCCCCAGTCCAGCCTGGAGATGGGGTCTCCCCTAAACCTTGGAGACCCCTCCTAGGCCACCGACAGCCTCATCTGCACTCCATCTTCCACCTAACTATGCTAGCATGACTCATCCACTTTTAGGGGCTGGCCTAGCCATCCTGCCAGGACTGTACGCCTGGGAATTAGCCAGGTTCCCCTAAGTAGATCAACCCTCCTGGCCTCCGCCCACTAACTTCTAGAAGTTTCTCCAAACTTCCAGAACCAGGGAGAGAGGTATCAGAGACCTGCCTCTGAGAGTCATCCTGCCTGACCTGAAGTAAACCTTGACCCAGATTCAGACTCATTTTTACCGTGACTCAATAAATTTGCTACATAACGTTCTTCTTGTACCAAAAGAGGCCACTGTACAATGATGCTTCATTATAACACCATCAGGTTCTGAGAAGATAATCTTCTACTGCTTTATGTCTTCTGATCCCCCTAATCTGTCAGAAGGTCCACCTCTGTTTCTTCTCTTGTGTCTGTGAAGGATTTTCGTTATCCGGTCATGGTATATCTTGTAGTAATTACTCATATTTCAACTGGACTTGTTCTGTAATGTTAAAAAAGTTTTGTAAGCTTTTCCAAGCCTTCACGTTCTAATGAGTCCTGGAACATACCCCAGTATTTATATCCACACATGCAGCACCTAAATTCAATCACCATGGAGCATTTCAAAGCAGATGTCGATTTTCCAAGAACTTATCGGGAGGTCTAATGCTCATAATAATATTTGGTATTTTTTATGTCTTGGTTTTATGTTGATTCTTGCTATTTCTAGGAAATGAAAAGTGCAATGCTGAATTATTTATCAGTAAACAGAGGAGGTGGAATGCTCGTGATTACAAATGAGACTGCTTGCTTAGCGAGAATGTCTTCTAATGGGAAGAGTGTCTATCTGTTGTGATTTTCTGTATATTTTATTTTCTAGGCAAGCAGAAATTGCAACAAAGTACGCAAACTTCTCTGACGGCGTCTGCAAACCAGGCTACTCTTCCACAATGATGTCCGCCATCTTCCCAAAGTAAGCAGTGCAGCAGATTTCTTTTCATTGTTGGGTGGCGTCCAGGCTCTCCATTTTTAGCTGTGTTTGCTTTTGATGTGATACATCTGTGGTTTTGTTCTAACTCTTCTGGAACCTCTTTATAAATATAAGCCCAAATATAGTCTATAGTCAGCTTTTCATCTCTTTTATATCCTGTACCCCTGTATGTTATGAATAGTGACTGTTTTTCGTTTGGGATGCTTTAAGTACATTTTTTTTTTCTCAGTGAAAAAGCTGCTTCTTGCTCTCCCCCCTTCAGTGCCCTGTGCTTGTAGGTGGGGTGCAGTGTGGTGCGGCGGCAGTGACACACGCAGTCCAAGTGAGATGAAAGAACTTGTATTGAAATAATGCAAAGACAGTTCACAATAAACCCGGCGGGAAGACAACCCAACCGGGAACACTCACAGTTCCAACAGCATGTAGAGAGCAGGTTTCAGCCAACCTGTCAGTGCCTGGTAGGAGGGGTACAGTGCTGCCTGGCCGTCTTGTACCCAGAGAAGTTGTGAGCCCTACACTTTCTCTCTTGGACAGGAACCATTCCCTGCAAATCAAATCCCGTCCTCCTAGTGAAACAGCATGGTGACGTCAGCACGTATCCTCCTCCAGACACATTTCGTCATAAGTTGACATTCCCCATTGACAATGTCAACTTATGACGAAACACGCCTGGAGGAGGATACGTGCTGACGTCACCACGCTGTTTCACTAGGAGGATGGGATTTGATTTGCAGCCGGCCGGCTCTGTTTGTATTAGCGTGATTTTTACTTTCGTTTTAAATGTAAGTGCAATACTATTTTTTATTACATATGTGGAAGCAATATTACGCTATGGTTGTTTTTTTTCTCTTATACCCCGCTGAGATACTGAGATCTATCGGTGTTCCACGGCATCGGGGCGTGTGGAGTATATAGGCAACCAATCCATATCCATGCCTGTCCAGACGATCTTTCCATACAAGTAAAGGCCTTGGCTGGGCTTTAGCCATCTGCTGGGTTATGCTTACCATTTGGTAAGCAAGTTTTTTATATGGTGGTGGCACTTATTTGTGGATCAGTCTCACTTGGGTGTTTGGATGCATTTGAACTGTTACTCATCCATATCTTGATACCTACAAGCCATTGTTGGATCAAATTTTCACACAGCACATCTTCTCTTTTCCATTCTGTTTCTGTGTATCTCGCAAAAAGGTGCTGCTTTTTTAATTTAATTTAATTTTTACTTTTTTAATTATTACTGTCAATTTTGATCTAGCGCGTTTTTTTCTTTTTTAATTATATAAAAGTATCCCCATATTATAAAGGTATAAAAAGTGCCCCCATATTAAAAAAGAAAAAAACTATACAAGACAAAAAAAAAATAAAACTACCGTATTTATCGGCGTATAACACGCACCCCAAGTTTAGGAGGGAATTTTAAGGAAAAAACTTTTAGGAGTAAAGTTTAAGGGAAAAAAACTTACATTAAAATGCCCTTCAATGCAGCGTTATCGGTGTCCATCTGCAGCCTTTTCAGTGTCAGTGCTGCCTTGCCCCCAGTGTCCAGTGCAGTCTTGTCAGTGCAGCTTTGCCCCAGTGCAGCCTTGTTAGTGCAGCTTTGCCCCAGTGCAGCCTTGTGTACTCGCCGCGATCGCCGCCGACATACACAGCCGTGTGTAGATTCAAAAATGGGGCCAAGATTGCAGGGACTCGGCGGAGCCAAGATACACATAGCCGAGTGTTCTCGGCTCTTCTCGGCGCCGCTCACAGTCACGCCCAGTCCCGCCATTGGACCTGTGTTATGTCCATCATAGGGTGGGACTGGGCATGACTGTGAGCGGCACCGAGAAGAGCTGAGAACACTCGGCTATGTGTATCTCGGCTCCGCCGAGTCCCTGCAGTCTCGGCGCCATATTTGAATCTACACACGGCTGTGTATGTCGGCGGCGATCGCTCCGATCAAACAAAATTGGCGGGGATCGGCCTATAACACGCACCCACAATTTTCCCCTGATTTTAAGGGGAAAAAAGTGCGTGTTATACACCGATAAATATGGTATGTAACCTCTTTCATTTCATTCCTGAATTGATGGCCTTAACAGCCCTGGGAAAGGAGCTCTCTTTAAATCTATTTGTCCTTGTTTTAATCACCCTAAAACGTCTCTCCCAGATGGCATTAATTTTCTACTTCCAGTGGCCACCAACTGGCTAAAGGGCGGTGAATTGGCCCTTTGTTTAGAAAGTTTGGAGACCACTGGCCTAGTGCATTACAAGATTTATTAAAAGAAACCAAATGGGCTATAGAATACGCACAAAGGACAGAAGTAACATGCATAACAACAGAGTACGATGGTCAACCAGTGTGGCAACTTAGTGACCAGACTGTGGCAATGCCGGCAAGGTGACGCGGTTCGGGGACACATCCTCTTCCTCACAGCTCTGAGGAACACTCAACACTGGATTCCCTGTCAGAGGAGGACTGCAACCACTATAGCATTGTTCTGGAGGGAATATAGACCCCACACACTATCCTGGTCTGGTGAATGCCCCATTTGAGCGCTGCAGTAGTTGTTTGTTCTTTTAGATTTTACTGCAAGTACACTTTAGTTGGCAGGCAGTTCAAGTACAGCTGTGTCCCTTCGATGCTGTTAAACTGCAGATAATAAGCAATAACTGTCATTGATTGTGATGATCCCTCTGGTGCTGAAGCAATAAATCCATATTTCTGCCCCATGAGTCAGATTTTTATAGTAATCTTTGAAGAGCTCTTGCTGAAGGATAGTGTGGATAATGGCCTGCAGAAAATATTACAAATTGGTCCCTGGTGTGTATCCCATCTAACATCAGATTTACAGCTTCAATAGCTTCACATATATTACTAAGTGGTAATTTTTGGCATTTCAGTTTTGTTTATAAACATTGCGGTCCAGGCGAGAATTTCCCCGTAATTAGATGTTTAATTTGCATTTGGCAACTGCAGACAGCCCACACGTGGTTTCTTAATGAATTATTGCATTCGGCCTTGTGGTTTCCATTAAACACACATAAAGAAATATTCATGACTTCTCATGAAGTTCCATGCTGCTTGGGGTGGCTGAGATTAATTTGCTGTCCCTTGTAAACAGCCCAGCGATGTTTTCTCTGTGTGCCCCTCTTGGATATTATCTTTCCTTTTGCTACAGAATGACCACATGTTGGATCTCCGTAGACAGGTAATGGCTTCAAAGCAAGGGATGAGTTGGTCGTAAGTCATGACATTCCACTATTAAAGGAGAAGTACAGCCAAAGCCCGTATGGCTGTACTTCTCCTGTGGATCACAAGGGTGCAGTTTGATCTGCACTCCTGTGACCCGTTTTCAGCAGACAGCAGGCTGAACCCTGCTGTCGGCTGATGTCACAGAGCCGGTCCAGGCAGGCAATAATATGATCGGGATCCACCGACAACCCTGGACTGGCTCAGGCTCTCAGCCAGTCGCTGAAGCTCCCTCCACAGCCTAGCACTCCAGTGAGCGGGGGGGGGGGGGGGCAGAGAAGACCGGCTCTCTGCTCAAGGAACTCTGAGAACCGAGAGATCAGCGGTGTGATCGCTACGTTCTCAGTGTTAGAGCCAGCGGGGGACCGATGCAGCAACCATCTAGGTAAGTATGGTTCT
Source organism: Lithobates clamitans (assembly GCA_037952925.1). Classification (NCBI taxonomy): domain Eukaryota; kingdom Metazoa; phylum Chordata; class Amphibia; order Anura; family Ranidae; genus Lithobates; species Lithobates clamitans. The sequence goes on from JBBGZY010002694.1 coordinate 282,430, forward strand.
TCAAAAAAAAAATCCATACTTTCTTGTAATATACAGAGCTCTGAAAAGAAGGTACAGTCCTGATATGAAGAGTTCATACGCTGCATGGGCAAAGGTTTGTGGACACCTAACCATCACAACTATTATATGGCCCAAAATATGTGGACCCCCCTCCAATGACTAAGCTCAGATGTTTCCAGTGAAGGGTACCGTTCATACTGATTCAAACAAAAAAAATGTGCTCTTCCAACCTTGTGGTAACAGTTTGGTGAAGACTCTTTTCCGTTCCAGCTTGATTGCATACCTGTGACTCACAAAGATAATGAAATCAATTCACCGCCACACATTTAAGTAACAAACACCGTGTGTGTACCACCACCTTCATTTGGGTCTACGTCTCAACCTTTTCAACACAGAGGAACCCTTGAAAGAACTTTCCGGTCTCAGGCAACCCCTACTAAAAATTACTATATCTACAACTCATGATACATTAGTGTGATGGTCAGTGGGAAGAAAGCTCCCTACACTTGTGGTCATTTTGGAGAATTACCAACTTATAGATAGCGAAAAAGATCAAATGGTGTCAGTGGGAACTTTTTTCAGAGGCAGAAATTGCTCATTGCTCAAGGTACCCCCTAGCAACCTCTGGAGGAACCCTAGAGTTCCCTGGAATCCTGGTTGAGAAACCCTGGTCTACGGTCACCTCAGTAGTAGGACCTTTAAATGAAGAGGTTAAGCATGCAGAGTCCCCTTTAAGGCTGTGACAGGCTCTACTCATGGATGATATTTTCACCAAATGGTTAACCAACAATCATATGAAGATATAGCTAAAAAAAAAAAAAGTAACGAATGGAACACCCATAGTGCTCTATATTTTGGTAAGGGAACCACCAAGACTTTGTCAACATTAAACTCACAATGTTAAAAACAAAAATCTGTTAATTACAGCAGAAACAACGTTTTGGAGCCTTGCAGGACTCCATCACATGCCTGATGATAGGGTCCTGCGAGTCTCCGAAACGTTGCTTTTGCTGTAATAATCTGATTGCTGAATAAAGAATAAAGCTTTAGACCCATTCAGGAGATCCATGGTGTGCTGGTGACATCCTCTCTAGTTGAACTAGATGGACTTGTGTCTTTTTTTCAACCAGACTAACTATTTAACTATGTAATGCAGGTTAACCTCTTCAGCCCCGGAAGATTTGGCTGCTCAATGACCAGGCCATTTTTTGAGATACTTCACTGCGTCGATTTAACTGACAATTGCGCGGGCGTGCGACATTGTACCCAAATAAAATTGACATCCTTTTTTTCCCACAAATAGAGCTTTCTTTTGGTGGTATTTGATCACCTCTGTGGTTTTTATTTTTTGCGCTATAAACAAAAGATGTGACAATTTTGAAAAAAACACAATATTTTGTACATTTTGCTATAGTAAATACCCCCAATTTTTTTTTTTTATATTTTTTTTCCCTCAGTTTAGGCAAATATGTATTCCTCTACTTATTTTTGGTAATAAAAATCACAATAAGCGTATATTGATTGGTTTGCGCAAAAGTTTTATTATTATTATATTTTTTACCAGTAATGGCGGCGATCTGCGATTTTTTATCGAGACTGCGACATTATGGCGGACACATCGGAAACTTTTGACACATTTTTGGGACGATTGACAAATAATACAGTGATCAGTGCTATAAAATGCACTGGTTACTGTATAAATGTCACCAGCAGAGAAGGGTTTAACACTAGGGGGCGATCAAGGGGTTAACTGTGTTCCCTAGTGTGTGTTCTAACTGTAGGGGGAGGGGACTGACTTTAGGAGATAACAGATCGTTGTTCCTAGCTAGTAGGAACTCACGATCTGCCTCTCCTCTCCTCACAAAACAGAGATGTATGTGTTTACACACACACGTCCCTGTTCTGCCTCTTGTGCCCGCGATCGCGCTTGGCCGGCGGTCTTCGCGACCGCCGGTCACGGGCATGGGCCCCCCTGCGGTGCGGCGGTGTGCGCGCGCTTGCTATCACGCTTAAAGGAGCTGACGTACAGCGATGATGGCTCGCGGGATCGTGCCGACCTGCTGCAGTATAATGACGGTGGCTGGTCGGCAAGTGGTTAAACCACCACAACAGCCCAAATATATTTGAATGGGCCCTCAATCTTTTTAAATCTGCAGCTTTTATTAAAATAATCCTTGGTGACCCTTGTACCTGTTAAAGGATGACAACGTTCTATCCCTGTCTTGCTTTTCTGCTGCTGTGTTGTCACCCCATCACATACACCCATGGTCCAACACAGATTACACAGGAATGGTCCACCACTGTCAGAAAGCCCGTCCAAAGCAATGACGAGCGGCTAAAGCCGGAACGAGTGCATGCAGACAGGAAGGGGCTAAAGGATGTTGCAGCAACATTGAGATTATTGTTTTAAAAAAAAGTAAAAAAAGGATTTTATGGGAAATGATAAAATGCCACTAGTTTAAAGAGTGAGTGAAAAAAAACTATTTGATCCCCGGGTGATTTTGTACTTTTGCCCACTGACAAGGAAACGATCAGTCTATAATTTTAATGGTCGGTTTATTATAACAGCGAGAGACAGAATAACAACAAAAATATCCAGAAAAACCGCATTTCAAAAAAGTTATACGTTTATTTGCATTTTAATATGTGAAATAAGTATTTGATCCCCTATGAATCAGCAAGATTTCTGGCTCCCAGGTGTCTTTTATGCAGGTAACGAGCTGAGATTAGGAGTGCTCCTAATCTCAGCTTGTTACCTGTATAAAAGACACCCGTCTACAGAAGCAATCAATCAATCAGATTCCAATCTCTCCATCATGGCCAAGACCAAAGAGCTGTCCAAGGATGTCAGGGACAAGATTGTAGACCTACACAAGGCTGGAATGGGCTACAAGACCATCGCCAAGCAGCTTGGTGAGAGGGTGACAACAGTTGGTGCGATTATTCGCAAATGGAAAAAACACAAAGTAATTGTGATCTCCCTCGGTCTGGGGCTCCATACAAGATCTCACCTCATGGAGTTTCAATGATCATGAGAACGTTGAGGAATCAGCCCAGAACTACACAGGAGAATCTTGTCAATGATCTCAACTGGGACCATAGTCACCAGGAAAACAATTGGTAACACACTACGCCATGAAGGACTGAAATCCTGCAGTGCCCGCAAGGTCCCCCTGCTCAAGAAAGCACATGTACAGGCCCGTCTGAAGTTTGCTAATGAACATCTGAATGATTCAGAGGAGAACTGGGTTAAAGTGTTGTGGTCAGATGAGACCAATAACAAGCTCTTTAGCATCAACTGCATTCTCTGTTTTTGAGGGAGGAATGCTGCCTATGACCCCAAGAACACCATTCCCACCATCAAACATGGAGGTGGAATCATTATGCTTTAGGGGTGTTTTTCTGCTAAGGGGATAGGACAACTTCACAACATCAAATGGACGATCGACGGGCCATGTACTGTCAAATCTTGGGTGAGATCCTCCTTCCCCCAGCCAGGGCATTGAAGATGGGTCGTGGATGGGTATTCTAGTATGACAATGACCCAAAACACACGGTCAAGGCAACAAAGGAGTGGCTCAAGGAGAAGCACATTACGGCCCTGGAGTGGCCTAGCCAGTCTCTAGACCTTAATCCCATAGAAAGTATGTGGAGGGAGCTGAAGGTTCGAGTTACCAAACATCAGCCTGGAAACCTTAATGACTTGGAGAGGATCTGCAAAGAGGACAAAATCCCTCCTGAGATGTGTGCAAACCTGGTGGCCAACTACAAGAAACGTCTGACCTCTGTGATCGCCAACAAGGGTTTTGCCAGCAAATACTAAGTCATGTTTTGTGAAGGGGTCAAATACTTATTTCACTCATTAAAATGCAAATCAATTTATAACTTTTTTGAAAGGCATTTTTCTGGATATTTTTGTTGTTATTCTGTCTCTCACTGTTATAATAAACCGACCATTAAAATTATAGACGGATCATTTCTTTGTCAGTGGGCAAATGTACAAAATCAGCAGGGGTTCAAATACTTTTTTCCCCTCACTGTAATAATACACAGTACACAGAGCAAACAAAATACACATGTTGGGGTTTAAATCTGCTTTAACAATCAAGCTGCTGCATCTTGCACTGACCGTAGGCCGATGCCATCTGCTGCTTCTTGTAATCGCTGTCTGTCTGTGGATTGCACTGGGCAGTGAAATGGGATATCAGGTTCACCGTCTAATGGAATGTGTGAATGAGGGATCCCTCTTGTATTTATTGCCAGACAATATATGAAAGGGATTATTTTTCAGTTAGTGTGTGACCTCTGTCAGATGCCCCCCCCCAGTCAGATGGGTTTCTCCCCACAATACAAGGGACCGGGTGGGTCACTTCCCCCATGGTATGTGTAATCCCATCCCAGGCACCATGGTAGATATGGATCAGGCCACAAACATTATGGTTCTGGGGTCTCTTTTATGCAGCGGCAGACAAAGGCCTTCTGTCATGTAGAGAGCCTTCTCCCCACAATGAGCATGGTATGGGAATGGCGGCCGATGAAGCTGATTACATCTCTCCTTACAGTTTACCATATCCGGTCGGAAAGGGGATCTTACTCTGTATTAAACACTGTAAAGAAATACAGCTTTGTGTGGTGGAATGTTTTCCATACAAGATGTACATGAATGCGTCGAATGACCCGTCGTATTACATAAAAGGATGTTACGGAGGAGATTTTAGTATTAAAACATGTATAATCATTTTTGTTTAGTAACTTTTTTCATTGACATTCTTATTGATCCAATGACAGCTGTCTGTCAGACCAGTGAAATTGTCATCTTTGCCTAAAGTCCAACTCTGAACTCCGTCATCCACTCCCAGTACTCCCCGCTTCTCCGCTTACCAGAGTTTTATGTCAGGTATAGGAGGCACAGAGTCACAGAATAGATGAGGCAGATGCACAGGGATCCTTGCACTGTGCATCCTCAGGTACAGCTTCCTCTCCAGCAAGGAGAACACAGAATGGCACAGTGGTGACATCACCAAATCTCACTCCAGATCTGGTGAGACTAGCAGTGCCTTAGATGATCTCACCCTGCAGATGTACAGCTTTGAGGTTGTAGGTACAGAAGTGCCTAGACACCCTCATATACCAGGAAGTACACTGCTATTTTTTTTCTTTTCGAGAAGTTAAAGACAAAAGAAGAGTTTTCAGATTACTGCTTCCTCATATCAACATTTCTCAATGCTCCTATTACATAGCAAGTCCCCATTTTTTATTTTTTTTTACTTAGGTCCACTTCACTTTTGATTGACGTGTAACTACAATATATTCAGGGTGCAGTACCCCTACCCATCAATTATCATCCTTTACACTTCCCAATATTTTTTAAAGCGAGCTTAAGGCTCCTTTCACACCTAGGCATTTTTGGGCGTTTTTCTGCTCTAAGCCTCAGCTCTAAAGACACCAGACAAGACAAATTCCATTCATTTCAATGGCCCCTGTTCACATCTGAGCGTTCTGAAGCAAAACGCCCGTCGCTCAAAAAAGTACATGAGCTTCTTTTTTGGCAGATTACAGGCATTTTACTGCTTTTACATCGGTGAGCTTTTAACCTTAAAAACGCCTGTACAAAAAAGCTGAAAAACTCTGTAACACAAGAACTCCGATTCACCTCTGAGCTCTCCTCTCAGCCCGGCGGACGGTCACTTGACAAGAGCGAGTGACCTACCCAGATCAGTGATTGCTTCCTCCCAGCGGCCATTACATCTATTGATCCAGCTTTCATTAACCTTGTGAGGGAAAAGCTTTTGTGACCTATCTGTTAAATCAGGGGTCCATTCATTGAGGTGAGCAGCTAGCATCTTCATTGGTGGAGGCTATCACGGAATCACCTTACGTTTCACAAATAGGAACACTTATTGGACACTTTTTGGTGCTCTGTCACTCATCATCTATATAACTTTATGAACTTTGTGCATCATATTAATTCAGATTTCTATCTTTATGCGTTTGTTTATTATCATGTGTGTATAATTAGTCTTCTACGCTACTACTTGTAAGTGAAATAAATTTAAAAAAAGTGGAAATGCAGCAAAACCTAATAGTGTTCACAACTACACAAATAAATTTACAGTGATCTTGCGCATATCCTACAGCCTTCCATATACAAAGTGAGTCATCAGTAGTGGCAAAGTAATGCAATAATGTGAAATAAAATGATATAATACATCCGATGTTCATCCAATCAAAAGTGACAAAAATAATTAAATATGTGCAGTAAAGTCCATGTATATAAAGAGTCCAATTGCTCAAGATAATGAAGATGGGGGACAAATAATGAATAACTTGATATTTTCTCAAATGAGTGAAACCGCTGACACCACACCACTGTGCTCACAGAACTCTCACCTCATAAGCATAAGTCATATGCCTTGGATCATGATCTAATAGAAAATGATAAACTTCCCTTCCAGGATCCAGGATCACCAGTGTGCCTTTATATATATATAATAGGATTCCGCCCCATATAAATGATATTCCGTTCCACATGTAAGGTAAATAAGCCTCCAATAGTGTTTTACCATTAAAGAGGAGTTTATTACACTTTACAGGCTTCCCCCCGAGGAAGTCACGTGGCGTAACGCGTAGAGCATGGCCTGAGTAAACCACAGACCAGAAGTGATGTGAGAGGTGGCGTGAATGCCGAATGTTTGTCTTTCTTTGGTGCAACTTTTGCTTCATTCATGTAAGCCGGCATTTTTAAGTGTAATAAACTCTTTTTTAATGGTAATACACTATTTTAGGCTTATTTACCTTACATGTGGAACGGAATATCATATATGTGGGGCGGAATTCTCTTATATGTAAAGGCACACTGGTGATCCTGGATCCTGGAAGAGAAGTTTATCGTTTTCTATTGGATCATGATCCAAGTCATATGACTTATGCTTATGAGGTGAGAGTTCTGTGAGCACAGTGGTGTGGTGTCAGCGGTTTCACTCATTTGAGAAAATATCAAGTTATTCGTTATATGTCCCATATCTTCACTATCTTGAGCAATTGGACTATTTATATTTATGGACTTCACTGCACATATTTAATTATTTTTGTCACTTTTGATTGGATGAACATCAGATATATTATATCATTTTATTTCACATTATTGCATTAATTTGCCACTACTGATGATTCACTTTGTATATAGAAGGCTGTAGGATATGCGCAAGATCACTGTAAATTGTAATTTTATTATCATGTGTGTTTATTGCGCTGCACTGCCTTTTAATCTGTTGATGTTTGGGATTTAATCATTTTCACTCTCAGTGTTCAGCTGTGGTTGTTGGGGCTCTAATTGCACCGATTGATCTTACTGTTTACATATGAAACAGACATTGCCAGGGGTCTTGCCCACTTTCAAAGTTACTGATCAACTTGGTTAAATTCAAGACTTTTTTCCAATATAACTGGATCGTTGGGCAATGCCACATCTATGGGCATGTGTTCCCACGCCCCCTCACTCCCTCCAGCACATAGGTGACACTCTTGAGTTGATCTTATGCAATTTTGATGGGACATAATACCACTTAGTTAGCCATTTCATTTCTTTTATCCTCTTGTCCATTGAGGTGGAGTGCACATCATCTATGACTTTACGTTTTAAGACTCTGGGATGGGTTGAATAAATTTATGTTCCCAACTCATCAAAGGACATGAGGAACCAAAGGAAAATTATATGCATAGTTACATGGACCCAAGCTGGACCAATTAAACTATGTATAAAAATATATCATACCTGGAATTCTTCTTCAAAGTTTATCGCTGAGATAGGGAACTGAAATTTGAGTGATTCACAGGACAAAGCAAGACTGGTATAGTGACCTCAGGGTCCCTAAAGTGGGGGTATATGTGTACTGTTTATTTTTGTATGGAGGCGCGGTAACACATGTGGCTGCAGTTTATTATGTAAATGCAATGTACTTAGTCTTGTATATTTGATCTAAATTATATTTATACATAAGTTGGTGAGAGATGAAGCGTTTCCTTATGTCTGGGAATACAAGAGTTACACAAAGACAGGAAGAGAAGAACCTCCATGAGGCCTAAATAGGAATGGGCTGGTTCTACAACGTGACTTCAGAAATTACCGCGATGTGACATTGAGACAAGAAATCAATGGTCTGTTCTGACAATTTAGGGTTGGATGGGCTGGAAGGTTATGATTAATTGTGCTACATGTGATTTCAGAAGTACACAGAAGTCCAGGGGGCAAAGCATTGACACATTGTGGACATTGAGGCCTCTTTTGCATTATAAAAGATTTGGTTTTAGCCCAATCTGACCCTTTTTAAAAGTGAAAGGCAAAGTCTCCACCTTAAAGAAAAATGGTGAAATGAAGACAGATTGAGGGATGCGGAGAAGACATTCTTCAAGGTTGTCCGGGATGAAACGAGATGGAGAAGCTGCATCTAAAGTGGGTTTACTTTCAAGTGGTGTTGAATACACAGAGAAAAGGTAGACTCAGGTTAGACTGCTCTCATGCACGAAGGAGCCTCTAGAACAGCCTTTCTGTTTCAATGCACAGGAACCCTTGAAATAACTTTCTGGTCTCAAGGAAGCCCTTCTAAAAATGACTATATCTACAACTCATGAAACATTAGTGTGATGGTCAGTGTGAAAGAATGCTCCTTACACTTGTGGTCATTGAAAAGAATTTCCCTCTCACATATAGCTAAAAAGATCAATGGTGTCAGTGGGAACTTCTGTGGGAGGCAGACATTGCTCATTGCTCAAGAAACCCCTAGAAACCTGTGGAGGAACCCTGTGCTTGAAGTTGCTTCAGACAAAAAAATAAGGGATTTGGAAGAGGAGGAGCACCTCACCAGTGGTTGAGATTTCAAATACAGTAGTTTTATGTAATCTTTGTGCAACTGAAACAATCAAGCCAACACCTTTTAGGAGTTACTAAGGGTTTACTTATATTGGGTCTTGATATACAAGTAAAAATTGTACTGTGGGGGGCGTGGCCAAGATGGCGCTGTAAGCGGTAGCTTTTTCTGAGAGCTCCGCACTTCTATATTAAAATCCGGATCCATCTACGCCTAAAAAACCCTGGAAACACTCCACTTTTGCTTGGGAGGTTGCCAGGATCTCCCACCTGCTGCAGGGAGAAGAAGATCTCGTCCCTGGGCCGCGATCGGACATTCCGCGTCCTACCTCGGGCGACTAGGCCGCAGCCGCGGCCTTTCCTGACGGGCCCGGCCGCGCGACGGAGGACCCTCGGCGCGATCGGCCCTACAGAGCGGAACTCCACATCAAACACAGGCCGCGGGCAGAGGTGGGGGAAGCGGGCCTTGTTAATTTACAGGCCGAATCTCGGGCTGCTCCCCTCCATCCCCCACGAGATACTAGGCCGCAGCCGCGGCCTTTCCTGGCGGCCTGTGGACTCTGGACTGGCCTGGAGGCGAATCTGTGCCCTAGACTGGGAACAAGGCGACCTGAGAGGAAGGGACAGTGCAAAAGGGCAGCGGAGAAAGCTTAAAGCACCCTCCATCCACTGACACCCTGAGTGAGGCAGGCTGGGGCTGGACTGAAAGCTACTGCAGGCCCCTGGAAGTCTGGAGGGGACAGCTTGGGCAGCCACCAGGCTGCAGGTGAGGGGGGATACTGTCTGGAGGGACACAGGCTGCTCTGCACCCACCATCTGCTTACCCCTTTGACCACTGGGAAAAACTGTCAGGCAACCGGAACAGAGTCCGCATCCCTCCTATCCCAGCAGCGAGGTGGGGTGGTTGGGCTGAACATCCCTGTGGGCTTGTGTAGGCCCGAGGCGAGCAGCTCCTGAACCATCCGCTTGAGGCAGAGGGGGGAGGCCTGTCACGGGGACACGAACCTTACCCTACCCGCTGCCTGAACACTCCTGACTTCGCAGACGGGCCCCCTACAACCAATGCTGAATTCTGCCCAGATCTGGGCCACCAACACCTGAATGAGGCGCCGGAACTCCAGTGCAAGATATAGTAAAGGGGGCAAGAGGTTGACCTTCCCACCACAGCCGGACTCCCCCCAGACGCCCACCTGTCCTCCTCTGGAGGCCCTTAACATACGCAGCACCCACAGAGCTCAACAGACAGACACTATGGAGTCGGACGACTCTCGACCCCCCTGGTTGGCGGATGTCATGGCGGCCATTGCTACTTGCCAATCAACGCTAACAACAAAGATTGAAGCAGTTCAGATGGACATGGGTCTAATCCGCCAAGATATAGACAAAATCAGATCGCGAGTCACGGAGACGGAGCAAAGACTGAGTACCACTGAAGACATCATTGCGGAACATGGGGCATCAATCCGTACGCTCCAAACTAAAGTAAAGGCACTTGAATATAGAGCCGAGGATGCGGAGAATAGGAACCGGCGTAATAATCTTTGTATTGTTGGTTTACCGGAGGGGGCGGAGGGGAATAGCCCTACCTCCTTCATAGAGGGTTTGCTCCGTGACCTTTTACCCGAGGCCCGTTGGTCACCTTACTATACGGTGGAGAGGGCGCACCGCATCCCGCCTAAGCCGGGGCCCCCTGGATCCCCCCCTCGCACCTTCATACTCCGTCTACTCAATTTTAGAGATAGAGACGAAGTTCTCCGTGCCTCTAGAAACGTTGGGGACCTCAGATTCCAAAACACGAAGTTGATGATTTTCCCCGACTATTCAGTAGAGACTCAGAAACTTAGGAAATCCTTTGACCAAGTTAAGGCGGCTCTGCGATCACGCAGCATTCGCTACAGTGTACTATTCCCTGCCCGCCTGAGAGTCCAGGACGGCGAGACAACTCGTTTTTTCACCTCTCCGAGGGAGGCCTCGGCCTGGCTGGATTCACTACCACAGATCCGTTGACGGTTTACCTGGTATGTACTGTGAGATCCTTCAATGTTTGCTCACCATAGCCTTGGCCCAGGTCTGAGATAACACACGTATTCCCACATGGATGACTTACTTCGTTGCACAGGTTATGCCCAGTTCAATCCATGGTGTGGGCGGACCTGGGAGGAGACGCTTACTACCCCTTCCAGGGAAATTCTAAGATAATGCCCCTGCCAAAAAAAAAAACTTGGTCAGGAGACCGTTGAAATATGAAGTTCCTTTATATTTGCTTGCTTTCTTGAAGGGTGTTGGGAAACTTTTGTTCGGTATCTTCACCCAAGATGGATCGACTTTACTGTGGGGTCGCACTATGGGATATTTCCCTTCATTTAACTTTCTAAAGTCTCCACAGCCTGCTGTATCACAAGCGGAGCTCTCGGGTGTGTAAGCCGCTTGAAATGCTGTTTCCCCCCCCCGTGTGAAGTCTCGGGGGGTGAGTTTGCCTCTTCCACGGACCCCCTGTTGCAGCCGGCGAGCTGAATAAGTTTGGGATTGAAACCCGCCTCAGTTTAGGGGGGTTGGGTGGGGTGGGGGGTGGGTTAAGTTCCCCTATTGGGGCTATTTTCATTTACTCTAGTTATTGGTATCCTTTATCTGTTTTTAGTTTGGTTTTGTTTTTGTTTGTTATTTGTACCAAAATAATTGACTCATCAGCATTGCACTGTCTACAGTTGTGCCTGGTTCGGGTCCCGGGGTCTGGTCTGAGAGCCGTAAACTCCATTGATCCTAAAATTCCTAACACTCCCGGTGGTCATGTCCTCGCTTAACATTATCTCCTGGAACATCAGGGGACTGAACTCCCCGGTTAAGCGCTCCCTGGTGTTCCAATTCATTAAATCTCACAACCCACATATATGTGTGCTCCAGGAAACCCACCTAACAGGACGCAGGGTTCTGGCCCTTAAAAAACCATGGGTGGGACACCACTACCACTCCACGCACTCCACATTCTCTAGGGGTGTAACTATACTGGTATTGAAGTCACTTCCTTTTCGGCTCTTGGATTTGGCCCTGGACCCTGACGGACGGTACGTTATTATTCACGCTAAGATATATTCTCTAACGTGGACTATTGTGGGCTTATATTTGCCTCCCCCGGCTTCCTTGCTGGTGCTCAATCAGATCACCGGTAAGATGGCCGACTTTGCCTCTGATAACAATGTCATTTTGGGGGATTTTAACCTGGTCCCTGACCCGGATTTAGACAGACTAACTCCTGCAGGATATCATTGCCCTGGGTTGGCTGAGTGGGCAGATACCTATGGCCTGACTGATGTCTGGAGGTGGCGTCACCCCCAATCTAGGGCATACACATGCCACTCGGCCTCTCACAGAACGTTTTCCCGCATAGACTTGGTCTTTGCGGGAAGCCAGGTCCTCCCACGGGTCACAGACATACAAATATTGCCTAGGGGAATTTCCGATCATGCACCTTTATTGTTGTCTTTGGATCTCTCCCTAGGCTCAGTAGATAGGATATGGAGGCTCTCCAGATTTTGGATTTCAGACACCGCAGTGGACTCCCAATTTAGAACGGAAATGCTTGACTTTTGGGCTGTAAATGTGGGCTCGGCTGAATCCGCAGTGGTGTGGGATGCCTTTAAAGCCACGACGAGGGGACACTACCAGGCCATCATTGCCAGAGTCCGACGGGAGCGTAGGGCAGATTTGGTGAAGGCTGAGCGAGAGGCGAGTAGTGCGGAGGCTCTTTTCGTTCGTACCCGAGATCCTGCGCACTATTCGCACCTACAACTAATGACGAAGGAGGTGGTTCGTCTTCGTACTTCTCTTACCCAGAAGAAAATGTTGGCTCAATCCCAACGGATTTTTGAGCAGGGAGAGCGGTCAGGCCGTTTGTTGGCCTGGCTCTCTAGGGAACAGGCGGGCGGGATGAGCATCTCACATATTAGGGACTCCTCGGGCCAGCTGATCCACACACCGGAGGGGATCAATTGTTGCTTCGCGGAGTTCTACGAATCTCTCTATAGGTCCAGGGTAGACTATGGAGGGGAGGATCTGAGGGCATACCTAGACGACATTGACATCCCAACCCTTACGGTAACGTATCGCGACAAGCTTGACGCTCCAATTACATCCCTGGAGATACTCCGGGCACTTAAATCAATGCAGACAGGGAAAACTCCGGGACCCGATGGCATCCCTGTAGAGTTTTATAAACAATATGCTACAGAACTAGTAGACAAACTACAGGTCCTCTTCTCTGAGTCATCGCGCCTTGGGAAGCTCCCGGACACGATGAGCGAGGCGATCATTGTAGTGATCCCCAAGCCAGGAAAAGACCCCACGTTGTGCTCCTCGTACCGCCCTATATCCCTTCTGAACGTGGATGCAAAAGTACTGGCAAAAGTATTGGCCAATAGGCTTAACCTGGTAATTACCGCTCTCATCCACAGGGATCAAACAGGCTTTATGCCCGGCAGAGGAACTGACATTAATATCAGACGCCTCCATACTCACATAGACAGGGCGGACGAGGTGACTAACGGGACGGTAGCCTCGCTCGACGCGGAGAAGGCTTTTGACTCCGTCGAGTGGGGCTACCTATGGGAAGTGCTCTCGCGATTCGGGTTCGGCCCGGGTTTCACAAACTGGCTCCGCATGCTGTACCATGGCCCCTCAGCTAGAATACGTACCAATGGATGCCTCTCGGGGAAGTTCCAATTGTCTCGTGGCACGCGACAGGGATGTCCCCTTTCCCCGGGTCTATTCGCTCTGGCGATGGAGCCCCTGGCTATACTGTTGAGGGCCGACCCTGGGGTAAGGGGACTTCAGGTAGGACCCATTGAGGAGAAGTTATCGCTGTATGCGGACGATGCTCTCCTTTATTTAGCGGACGCATCGTCCTCTTTGCGGACTGCACTCACTCTGATTAATCGATTTGGTGGGTATTCGGGGATTCGCATTAATTGGGACAAGTCGGTCCTATTCCCGCTCCATCCCTCGACCCCTAGGATACCACACCCGCAGCTTAAATGGGTAGATGATTTCAAATACCTGGGGATAAAAATTAGCGGTAAAATTCAAGACTACATGGACAACAATCTGCGTCCACTTATGACACAGCTTACGGCTAGGTGCACTGCTTGGCGTTCCCTCCCATTGACTCCTGTTGGCAGAGTCAACTTGCTAAAAATGATTTACCTTCCCAAATATCTATATTTCTTTCGCAATACGCCCATACCCATCCCTAGAACCTTTTTCCGGAGGCTGGAGAGCCTGCTGATACATTTTGTCTGGGCTGGGAGGCCACCCAGGGTGGCCAAGCAGATCTTATATCTCCCACTTTCGGGGGGGGGATTGGCACTACCAAATTTTCAAATCTACTACTGGGCTGCAGTTCTGGTCACGATTCGGTGGTGGTTCTCCCAGCCCACGCAGAACCCGGCGGTCACCCTGGAGGCAGCCATTCTGGGTTCCTTCGCTGCCTTGAGCAATCTCCCGTTTCGGGGTCTCAGGGCCAGTTTGTCCATGACAACCCTAATGCGAACCACTGTAAGGGTTTGGCAGGAGGCTAGGAAAATATATGGGAAGCCCAATCACATTTCACCTCACATGCCCCTGTGGGGTAACCCTATGCTCCCTCATTTTTACACTTTACCGGACCCCTCTCTCTGGGCAAAAAAGGGAATTCTTACATTAAAGCATATAGTTAAGGATGGCAGGCTCATGACTTTCCAAACCCTTAGACAATCCTTTGCTATTCCGGCCTCCTTCCAATTCAGATACTGGCAGCTGAAGCACGCCTTTGAGGCTCAGTTTCCTACTCCCCCTGTTCTGGAACCAGACTCTATTGAAAGGCTCTTGACTTCCAGCGTGATGGGGAAGCCCCTCTCCACACTATACCTATACCTGACAGTGGAGCACGATGCCAAACTAACTAAAACCTGGGAAAAGTGGAGGGTTGATATTCCCTCTTTGGAAGAGGAGGAATGGAAGGAGTGTTTAATATCCTATATTCCTTCCATGATAGCTGCAAAGGATAGGTTCATACAATTCAAGTTCCTACACAGGGCGTATTTTACCCCACAGAGGTTGGCACGCATCTACCCTCAGAGGGATCCCAATTGTCAGAGATGCAGACAGGAATTGGGTACTTTCTGGCATATGGTCTGGTCTTGTCCCAGTCTCAGACTCTTTTGGTCTGCAGTAGCATCCACACTGAGCAATGTCATAGGATCAGACATACAGGTGGACCCCCAAATACTATTGCTCAGTCATCTGGAGGATGTTGAGGGTGATAGGTATAGCAAATTGTGTCTAACCTTCGCATTGTACTATGCTAGGCGGGAAATTCTACTGCGGTGGAAAATGGTAGAGCCTCCTACCCTGGCCTCGTGGATAAGGTCGGTGAATAAGGTACTCCCTCTGTATAGATTGACGTATGAGAGTAGGCAATGTCCGGGGAAGTTTGATAAAATCTGGTCGTCCTGGGTCGATGCCTCCGGAGACCCTGAACCCCCTACCCCATAAGCAGGACATGAAACATAATGGAGAACATCCTACATCTCACGTCTATTCTTCTTATGCCCATTTCCCTTCATCCCATTCCTTCTCCTCCCCCCCCCCTCCCCTTCCTCCCCCCCCCCCTCCCCTTCCTCCCCCCCCTTCCCTTCCTCCCCCCCCTTTTTTTTTTTTTTCCCCTCCCCTTCTCCCTCCTTCCCTTTTTCTTTCTTCTCTCTTCCTCTGCTCGCCCCCCCCCCCGCTGTCCTTACCAGGTTTGGTCGAATATTGGGCTATTCACTTCATAATATCCAAATATGAATGATGATTTGAGCCTTGAGAGGTATGGTTAAGTGTAACTTCTGACGTTTGCACATCTGGATTATCTGATAAATAATGGCTATTGTTTAATTGTTCAAGGGTAAATCTAACTGTCTTTATTCTCATCGCAATGACTGTACTAAATTCTTGTATTGTAATGCTGATTTGTTAAATAAAATTTTCTGATTAAAAAAAAATTGTACTGTAGAGATTCCAGATTCAAAAGGGGTTAAAAGGTTAAAAAAATACAGTACAGGTATCTTTAAGGAAACAGGCCACAGCATCTGGTTCAAGTTTCTTCCTGTGCTTTTTTAGTGTCAGACACAATTGGCTTGAGTTAGCTGTTGAAGCCTGCTTTACAGATACTCTTACTCTGTTTCTTGACCTATTAGTGCAGAATTAGACCACCAGCTGCAAAGGGAGCTCATCCAATTTGGACCGTGTCTGCTTCCGCCATGCACCCCGGGCACCTGCATCTCCCTTGTTCCCATTCTGCACTCAGTGGGAGCTGCTCAGAAGATAAGATCTGTGGGAGCCATTGGGAGACAAGCTATCACGGGTAAACACAGAAGCCGGACTCCTGTGTTTACAAGTGATGGTGGTGAGCAGGGAGCAGAGGGCCTGGGTCAGAGGTGGTGGAACTGGGTTCCACCACATTCCACCTGAAAAAAAGCCCTGTGTATGTGTATATATATATATATATATATATATATATATATATATATATATATATATATATATTATAACAACATGCACACTGGATTTTTAAAAAGTGTAATATAGGTATGTAGTGTATATAATAAACTAAGGGCAATCAGCGCAAACAATAATAACTAAAATGAGTATAAATGCAAGCTGAACACTATAGGATTCACCAGCCTAAAGAAACAATAAATAATGCAAAGTTAGTGCAGCGCAAAGAATAAATGCAAATGTCCTTATAATCTCATAAACCAAGCCATTGATCTTGATGGAAAAACGCTGATGTAGTTCCCACAAGCACCAATAATCATCAAACCAGTAGGAAAATGCGCTTACCGGACGCGGTGGACCTCTAAATTATAGGAGGTCAAATGAGCCTGGTTCCTAAGGGACTGGTTACCTAAGTCCCATTGGGTATGGGCATTTTTAATATCAGTGGCGTAGATCTTTCGGAAGACGAATTGAGAGTCTTAGATAAAGGCCTTAAATTCGCCCCAGCACGTAATCTCAGTAAGTTTCAAACCTACATCAGTTTGCAAAAGTTTGTAAGGACTTTAAATATCAAAAGATATTTTCTCTCTAGACGAGGGGAAAGATTGGCTTCTACAGCCACTTTGGGTACGCACTCCACTTTGGCTAATAAGTCTGTGTTCAACCCCCCCAAAGAGTGACCATAGACACGTAGAGGTCTTTAAAAATATGGTAGCTAGTGATCTAGAGCAGTGTTTCTCAACTCCAGTCCTCAAGGCGCCCCAACAGGACATGTTTTCAGTCTTTCCATTATTTTGCACAGGTGATTTGATCAGTTTCCCTGCCTTAGTAATTACCACAGCCATCTCATCTGAGGGAAATCCTGAAAACATGACCTGTTGGGGCGCCTTGAGGACTGGAGTTGAGAAACACTGATCTAGAGGATATGAAAGTGAGAAAAGTAGGTGATCCCTCCTTCCTTAAAAAAGGTATCAGCACATTGGAAAAGAATAAAGATGTGGTCATTCGACCCGCTGATAAGGGGGGGGATTAGTTATCATGAGTAAGTCTTATTACTCAGGGGAGATAGACAGGTTACTGTCCGATAGGAAGATTTATCAGGCACTAGGTAGGGATCCTGTCACTCAATTTAGGGATGAATTGGAAGTTTTAGTCACCTCAGGAAAAATAAGTTGTGTATTGAACAAAAAAGAAGCCTCCTACCTGGTCCCTAGTGCCTGTAGGAGACTGATCATATATTTCTTACCTAAGATTCATAAAGATCCCCAGGCACCTCCAGGAAGACCAATTGTTAACGGCATTGACTCGGTCTCTGCACTTTTGGGGCAATACATTGATTATTTTTTGAAACCTTTAGTATCCACCACCACGGCTTTTTTAAAAGATACAAAACACATTATCCAAATAGTTGAGAATTTGCCTCTTAAGGACAATAGCCTTTTGGTGACAGCCGATGTCGGCTCATTGTATACGATTATTGGACATCATGATGCCTTCAATCTGTACAATGGGCTTTAGGAAAATCTGATCTCCCTTCCCAGTTGCAATCTTTTATATTGAAATCATTAGAGTTCTGCCTTGCCAGAAATTATTTCTGGTATGGAGGAAAATTCTTTTTACAAACGCTCGGTGTTGCCATGGGTGCTCGGTTCGCACCTAGTGTCGCGAACATTTTCATGGCACACTGGGAGGAGGAATTTGTCTTTGGTAGTAGACCGGCACAGCTGGTCTGCTGCCAAAGATATATTGATGACCTATTCATGATATGGGAGGCAGATCTTATTAGCCTTCAATTATTCATGTCTAGGCTCAATGGCAATGCCAAAAATTTTCGTCTTTCTTTGAATGCTGATGTTTCCTGCATAGCCTTCCTCGATTTAGAAATTTTTAAATATGATGGTGCTTATAGAACCAGGAATTATTGTAAGCCAAAAGACCGGAATGGTTACATTCCCTTTAGACAGTTGTCACCATAATTCATGGTTGCGCAACATACCCAGAGGGCAATTTATTCGCCTCCGGCGCAACTGTTTTCTTGATAGTGGTTTTTTCTCACAAGCCAATGCTATGGCGGAGAAGTTTGTACAAAAAGGTTACACTGAAGCACATATATCAGAGGAACTGGCGAAAGTGGGTACAATGGACCGATCGTTTCTGGTAGCAGATTCTAATAAAAATAAAAGTACTGACCAGAATGTTCCTCAATATAGGATCATCTTGGATTACAATATCCAGTACAAAAAGGTAGAAAAAAATAATTCTTAAACACTGGGACATTTTAAAAAAGGATAACATATTAGGTCCAACTCTCCCAGCTCGCCCTAGATTTGTTTACAGGAGACCCCCCACCTTAAGGGATATCATAGCCCCTGGGGTGGTGGATCCTCCTGTGATTAGGGAAAATCGAATTTTTAATTTCATGTCTCGTGCAAATTTAATGTCAAAAGGAGGAAAGAATTTTTAGCTACAGCCACTGATAAAACGTATCAAATTAGGAATTTAATCACCTGTGACACTGTGGGGGTAGTGTACATGCTACAGTGTGAATGCGGACTCCAGTATGTCGGTAGAACCTCCAGACCTATGGGAGTCCGCATAGGTGAGCATGTAAATAATATTAAAAGAGGCCTTAAGACACATTATGTGTCTAAACATTTCAGGATATGTCACAATAGAGATCCAAAAAAACTACAATTTTGGGGGATAGAGAAAGTGACAAAACACTGGAGGGGTGGCAATTTTATTAGGCAGCTCAGCCAGAGAGAATCCCTATGGATACATGAGACTCGAGTAGCTGTTCCAAGAGGATTAAATGTTGAATTCGACCTGAACTGTTTTATTTCTGATAAGTAAACAGTTATATCGGGGTTGTGTTGCCATGTTTATTATTTCGTTGGTATGTAGTTCATATTTCATTTTGTGTAATTTTATAAAGAATTTTTTATCATATTATACTTATGTTTTATACATTTTATACTTAGTATACCAGATTATACTGTTTGTAAGAAGATGCTGCGGGTGTTTACAGGTTAAATATACATATATTTATTCTCAATAATTTTTTCTAAATCAAATTTTTTTTGTATAGATCTAAAGCTGTTACATACCTGTTTAATACAGGCTTTATTAGACTATAGTTAGGTCTTGATTGCTCTGTATATATGAGGCTATTAATTTCTATCATTTTTTTATTATTAATGTTATTTTAACTAGTATCAGCCGTGTCCGGGGTTGGTGTCTCCATATAGCTTTCTCTGCATATGACGAGCGGATTCCGTTTCCGGGAACCCGACACTCCCTGCTGACAGTCGGCGGCTATTTTAGCATCCAGGGTGACTCACAAGCTCCACCCTCACTGACGAAGTCCGTGTGGACGTAACGCCGCGTACGGGGGTGGAGCTTTGCCTGTGGCGTCACCCGCCGCCTTCTCAGCTGTTCGGACGCGAACAGTCTGTGGTTTTACTTGTGAAGCTGTATTTTATTGAACTGCTTTCTTTCATCAAGTTTGATATTTTTTAATGAATTGGTAAACGGTATAAACTTAGAGGATCTTTTTTTCTGTTTTTGGGGATTCTTACCTGTTACCACCTTATGATACACTGCATTGAGGATTTAAACAAGGAACCTACATAGTGATGTTACTCACCATATCCAGTTTTTATGTGACTACTGGCGGATGTTGATTATCGGTGTCCTTAAAGAGATCCAGGTCGCAACCAGTCCCTTAGGAACGAGGCTCATTTGGCCTTCTATAATTTAGAGGTCCACCGCATCCGGTAAGCGCATTTTCCTACTGGTTTGATGATTATTGGTGCTTGTGGGAACTACATCAGCGTTTTTTCCATCAAGATCAATGGCTTGGTTTATGAGATTATAAGGACATTTGCATTCATTCTTTGCGCTGCACTAACTTTGCATTATTTAATGTAGTGTATATAGCACCGACAATTTACATAACTCTTTACATATTCACATCGCGTACATTCACACCAGTCTCTTCCCTCAAGGACAGTGGTCCTCAACTCCTGTCCTCAGGACCCACTAACAGGCCAGATTTTAAGTATTACCTTAGGGAGATGCAGACTAGAATACTGCAATCACTGAGCAGCAAATTATATCACCTGTGATGTATTTCAGTTATACTGCAAACCTGGTCTGTTAGTGGGTCCTGAGGACAGGAGTTGAGAACCACTGCTCAAGGAGCTTACAGTCTAAGGTCCCTATCTCACATGCACACATACACATACTAGGTATCAGAAACCAGGCCGAGACAGAAGTACAGTTAAATCACACTTGTTTAATAATAAAAGTAAAAAGAACAAACGTCAAAACATAGCCAAAGTTCAGTAACCGGAACGGAAAGTCAGCCAAGCCAGAATTCAGGGATCAATATAGTGGAACAGCAAGAAGGATCTGGAGCCAGAAGGGATGTCAGCACAGCAAGTCTTGAACAGGATCGCAGGCGATAGTTTCTGTGATGTTGACCAAGGCAAAGGCAGAGATCCTCTGGACTGGATGGCTTAAGTAGGCAGGACTGACGAGCAGGATATCATCAACAGCTCAGTAACTGTAAAAAACTGTACGAGAACCCCCTAACAGGGCTTTAAAGCAGCCAAAAAAAATGCAGTATTGATGGTTGAAAAAATTCAGTTTTATTAATACAAAAAGTATATAAGTAGCATATTATAAAAATCACTGAGGATAGGTACTGACTGTTCGAGTCACGACATGATCTGAGTATGGCATACCATTGCAATATACAAAGCATACAATTAAACCAGGCACTAGGCACAATGCATTGAATGGCGACCAAGGTTATCTTAAAAGTGAAATTCTTAAAAAGCGGTAGCAACAGATATTGCCTGTGATACCATACATGTGTGTGGGGCAACAGAAGTTGTATACGTAAATCCTGATGCGTTTCGACCCTTCCCGGGTCCTCTTCAGAGGATGGTTGCCCACTGTGAAAAGGTCAACATGTGTCAGACATAGCATCAAAACCAACAGTACCAAACTTCATATAGTTACCTATTATAGAAATTATGACGTTTCCGCGTGCAGTTTAAGCATTGTAAGTTGTTATATTTTTAGGTGGTGCAGTTTCTCTTTAGTTCCCCTGTCTCCCCCGTGTCGGAGCAGCTCCCAGGAGAGCGGGCGGTGGGCCCAGTGTGTCTTGCGAGGGATCACATCTAACAACCCCCGTATGTAACTGTGGAGAGATAATAGCTGGCAATTAGCCGACAGCTGAGCGGCCAGCTCAGTGAAGGAAGGGCTGAGCCCAGCGCTGACACTAGGGCTAAATTAGACAGGGGCCATTTCACCCACCAGCATGACTTTGGGGTGTGGGAGGAGACCGGAGTCCCCAGAGGAAACCCACACAGGCACAGGAGTTCCATTTTCTCAGCTTTATTTTTGTCACCATAGACAGGAGTAGAAAGGGGAAGAACGTCTTTGATGGAAGACGCTCGTTCTTCCAAAAAACTCTACCTCCTAGCAATTTTTTTAAGGTTTAGTTTCATTTAACCCTTTTGAGTCTGGTATCACTCCAGTCCAGTGTACAGCTGTATATTGGGCCCTGATAAAGGACTTTGAGCCCCCAAAACACATTGGCTTGGTTCTTTTTGATATACTATGATGACACAAAATTATTCGGGCTCTCAACTATTGGGGTGCTGCTCATTATTTTTTAAATTTGTTGAAATTGCAAAAACAGGATCGCCATGTGGTCTCTGGTCACAATTTTTTCCCTCTACTTTATCCCAACTTTCTAAATGTACTTCTATCATTTGGGTGAAATTTGATGAAGTCCTCGGAGATCAGAAACAATTTTTTAGCCGATCTTAAAAAAGAGACACCTCTGTTTGTCTCTGCATGGCGTGGTGTCCATTGACCAGCTTGCAGTGCTCTCCCTCCGCCTCACTGCTGTACATCTTGCCATGCTGTATTGATGTCTGGAATGTATGTTGTATTAATCAAAGCAGAGTTCCATCTAACAAGACATTACAGGGGAAACACACATTGATTTAATAGAACCATGACACACGCATGACGGGCAGGTTGAGTTAATTCAGTTACATGCTTAATTAAAGGCATAGCCCTTTGACATGGCAATTTCCTGACGCTGTAACAATTCCATTTCACTGAAGAGAATAAACAGACCATATTCTAGTTTCAGCAGCTCTAAAGGCTAAATCGTTAAACGGAAATAAATAAAAACCAAATGTGCTTTTACGGGATCGCCCCGCATCCCACACGAGATGGATGGCCACTAATGAGCGCGGGGGAGGCCGAGAATTTGGACATGTATCATCCCAGGATTCGCTGACACATCTGCAGCCCCTGGCTCTTCTCTCCGTCAATGAAGGAATGACATTAGGTCTCCAATATGTAGGATAAAGGCCCAGGAGATGGCCAGTGGTCTATATTCCCATCACCATCTCCAGAATGGCCATTCACGGTGAATAATGAAGGTCAATAGTTCACCAAGGCACCTTCACTAATTTAATTTAGAAAGACCTCCGATAGATATATCAGTATCATCTTGGTAATATATCCCAGGACTCTTACAAAAGTATGATAGCTCCTCTGGGGAAAGAAAGACACAGACATCGATACGCTTGTAAAAGAGAGATTATCTATTAAATGGTCTTTATTGATACGCCAAGGTTTACTGTTTCTGTAGAAGGCATCTGTCAGGCTTGAGAATCATTAAATACAAGATCGTAAACACCCATAATAAGCACTTTAGTGCCCTGCGTGGTGAGAAGTTCTTTTTTTAGTGATTGTTCCCTACATCTTTGTGTATTTCCTTGAGCTTTTTTTTACCACCTCTTCCTGTCACCTCCTGGGTCCTGTTTGCACCTACATCTTCCTCTTACTTGTTTCTTGTCTGTTCATGGTCTCTGACTTGTTAGAGTCCCCCCAATCACGTGTTGCTAGTGTATTGTTAGGTCGGTACTGTGCCCAATTCCAGGCCCTCCATGTGTTCCAGTGCTCTTAGGTTTGGCTAGCAATCTGGACTCCATGATTGGTTAGGCTTTTGAGTTCTTGTGTTCTTGGTTTCCCTAATTACACTTTTTTTTTTTAAGCCCACACTATAGAGCACCTGAAAAAAGCCATTTGTAGTGTCCCAAAGCATTTATTTTTGCACCAGCAATCATCATCTCCAATACACCTTTAGAACCAGAAGAAGGGGATATCTCAGCATGACCCTTGGGCCACACTGGATGCACACTGGATGTTTTTGGACGTTTTTACAGATGCTGTTTTTGGCTTCAGATGTTTTTTTCTACTGTCAATAATCTGTCCAGCATGTTATCCTATATAGGCTGTTATCAAGCTGGGGCGTTTTTTGGCTGTAAAAAAAAAAACAACAACTAATGGGTTCTGAGAGGAGTTTTTCAGCTGTTTTCGGTCAAAAAACACCCAAAAATGCTGATAAATGCTCAAAAACGTGGCTCACCAACATTTTTAATTATTTTTGATCCATTGGGGAAAAAAAAGAAAAAGTTTAACCACTTATGCCCTGTACACATGACCGGTTTTGCCTTTGGAATAAACTCCGAAGGTTTCTCCAACGGAATTCCATTCAATCGGTCTTGCGTACACACGTTCAAACCAAAGTCCAACCAAAGTCCGACCGTCAAGAACGCGGTGATGTACAACACGTACATCACAAGGAAGTTCTATAGCCAGTAGCCAATAGCTTCCGTCTCGTACTTGCTTCAGAGCATGCGTCGTTTTTGGTCCGTCGGAACAGCATACAGACGATCGGTTTTCCCGATAGGAATTGATTCCTTTGGAAATATTTAGAACATGTTCTATTTCTAGGTCCGCCAGAATTTTCTAAAAAAATCAGTCCGATGAGGCCCACACACGATCGGAATATATGATGAAAAGCTTCCGTCTGACTTTTTCTGTCGGACATTCCGCTCGTGTGTACACGGCATTAAGGACAGAGCCTCGTTTTGAGATTTGGTGTTTACTGGTTTAAAAAAGTTTTTTTTGCTAGAAAATTACTTAGAACCCCCAAACAATATATATATATTTTTTTTTTCTAACACCCTAGAGAATAGAATGGCGGTCATTGCAATACTTTCTGTCACACCGTATTTGCGCAGCCGTCTTACAATCACATTTTTTGGGGGAAAAAATACACTTTTTTGAATTAAAAAATAAGACAACAGTAAAGTTAGCCCAATTTTTTTGATTTTGTGAAAGATAATGTTACGCCGAGTAAATTGATACCCAACATGTCACGCTTCAAAATTGCGCCCGCTCGTGGAATGGTGACAAACTTCTACCCTTAAAAATAAAGGTTGCATGTTTTGAATTACAGAGGAGGTCTAGGGCTAGAATTATTGCTCTCGCTCTACCGATCGCGGCGATACCTCACATGTGTGGTTTGAACATCGTTTACATATGTGGGCGCTACTCGTGTACGCGTTCGCTTCTGCACGCGAGCTCGACGGGACGCGGCACGTTAAAATTATTATTATTTTTTTTCTTATTTATTTTACTTTTTATTCTTTATTTTTACACTGTTCTTTAAAAAAAAATGTGTAACTTTTATTCCTATTACAAGGAATGTAAACATCCCTTGTTATATAAAAAAAGCATGACAGGTCCTCTTAAATATGAGATGTGGGGTCAAAAAGACCTCAGATCTCATATTTACACTAAAATGCAATAAAAAAAAAATGTTGTTTAATATAGTTTTTTTTTTTTTAAACGTCCCTTTAAGAGCTATGGGCGGAAGTGACGTTTTGGCATTGGTATGGTATGGTATGGAGACGGATACCATCTTCCCCTCTCTCAGCTCCATACCACACAGGGAGAAGGATCTGATCGCCTGCGCCACTACCGACAGCTCCAGTAAGCGGCGAAGGGCACCGGAGCACGGCGGGAAGGGTGGCGCTCTCCCGCCACCGATAAATGTTATCTCGCGGCGAATCTGCCGCAGAGACCACTTTTATCTAAAAGCCAACCGCCCGCTGAAGAAGAGGATACCGGGGTTATGGCAGCTAGATGCTGCCATAACGATGATATTCCTCTTCAAAATGGCGACATATAACGACAGTGGGCGGTCGGCAAGTGGTTAAAACGCTAAAAACCGATATTGCAAAAAACGTAGAAAAATTTAGGAAAACTCGCTGCAAAGCTACTGGCGTTTTATTATAACGTTATTATAACGTCCAGTGTGCATGAGGCCTTAACTTGCGTTAGCTGTTTTTAGCAATAAAACTTTGGATTCTTTCTAACTCAAAGTCTTCTGACTACTCATTAAGCTGCTCCTCATTCACCGACACACTCGCTACACACTCCACCTATACAGCTCCAGACCCATGCCTTTCACCATCCATGGACAGCCAAGGTGCTGGCTTAAGCCCGTCTTCGCTCACCACTGAAGAATAAAGATGAAAGCCACACTCCAATAAAATTTTGTCCAAGTACTTTATTCAGCCGTCAATGATACGGCTACATCTTAGATGTCTCCACTCCCTTGTGGTCAAGCCCTTGGGGTGAAGCACATTTTGGAGAGGTGGTTTTTCTGTGTGGAGACATCTAAGATGTACCTGTATCATTGATAGCTGAATAAAGTGCTTGGACAAGCTTTTCACTAGAGGTTGGCTTTTTTTTATCTGTACACACCAGGAAAAGTGTTAACACAAACTTTCATTACACAAGTCCCGTTTTGCCTCACACAACTTTTCTTCGAGGTTTCTGATCTATTCGTTGGTACTGTACTTCACTTGGTATCTGCTACAACGTGCCACCAGTGCTATCATCCTGTCCAGTCTGTTGTGATCCTTGGCCACTTTATTTCCCTTCTTCTTTTTCTTATTCTCTATCAGCACTCCAACCAATGAGAGATATCTACTAAGACAAAGTGCAGGGTGAACGTCTAGTTACCCACATCAGCCAGTCGTCAGTCTTCCAAAGGCATTCTGTGGTCACTCTATTGGCCCACCAGTGAAGCACTTTGAAGTATTGTATGTCATAAAACAATTGTTGGGTTAGTTATGGCTTTATGTCCCTGATGACCCAAGTCTATGCACTGCTCTATAGCTGGCAAATTGGTTTTATTCCCAGAATGGATTGGTCAGCCTGGCAGGCTTCCATAGCCCAGAAGGGGAGATTTTGGGACACGTTTTGGTTTTTACTCTTGGGATGGGCGCAGCAATGTGAAAGTCGTAATTAGAGTTTTTCTAATGACTTCTCCAAGAAAAACAGACCTAGAGTTCAACAGTGTCAAAGCAGTAAAAGTTCTTTGAGTGTTTTGAGTATTTTACAATATCAAGACCGTAATGACTGCATCTTGGACATTTCGACTGAAAATTCTATGAAGATTTTAGCCAGAAAATCAATAAAGTGAACCACCGGGTAAGCATAAATCCACCTTTCAGTCCAGTTATATACCTATCACAAACAATAAAATGTGCTTTAATGTACAACTGCCTCAAGGATGTCTTGACTTTCCCAGAATCTCCTACATGGCAGAAATCAAGCTATAC
The DNA here is from genome assembly GCA_037952925.1 of Lithobates clamitans. Taxonomy (NCBI): domain Eukaryota; kingdom Metazoa; phylum Chordata; class Amphibia; order Anura; family Ranidae; genus Lithobates; species Lithobates clamitans. The sequence continues at coordinate 309,319 of JBBGZY010002694.1, forward strand.
ATTAATATGCATGGCGGGGGTTAAGGATGTCACAGCAGTTTAAATGACCCTCTTCTGTTAGTCTTTAAACAAATTACAGCATGGTATGGTGCACGCAATTAACTTACTATTTATGCTTTTTCCTTTTTGCAAAAAGCTGGTTCTGTGCATTAATATTATTAAACAGTACTTTACAATGTGAGGGCAAACAGTACGGTTACAATCCGTGGTGGTACATCCATTAGGGCGCACGGGCGCTGCCCCCTCTCCCCAGCCACCCCCTCTATGACCAATGGATAGATTCATGCATAGCACGAATCTATCCATGGCTGCCGCTGCCACCCCCTATTCAGGCGCCAGGCCCCTTTTCGGGTGCCTGAATTACAGCGGTGGGGGGTGTTTTTGAAGCACCTGATTAGAGCCATAGGCTCTAATAGGCGTCAAAAAGGTGACCTGTGAGCACCATGCTTGACCCTTGCAGTTCACCCAGTTGCGTAAGAAAAGCGAATGAATATTCGCTTTCCTAACACTGAACCGCCTCTCCGCCAATCAGGTGCTCGGGTCTGTTACCCGTCACCTGATTGGCTGAAATGACAGGCGATGTGATTGGACACCTATCAGTATGAAAGGTCGGGAGGAGGGGACGCATGGAGGACACCACTCGACGCCATCACCCGCTGCCCGACCAAGACAGGGTAAGTGCCGGGCAGACAGCGGCCGAGCGGGGCAGGTCACAATGGTGGCATTCGATGGCACAGTGGCAGCATTTGATGGGCACAGTGGCAGCATTTTATGGCACAGTGGCAGCGTTTGATGGCACAGTGGCAGCATTTGATGGGCAAAGTGGCACCAATTGGGCACAGTGGCTGTGTTTGATGGGCACAATAGCTGTGTTTGGCACAGTGGCTGCAATTGATGGGCACAGTGGCAGTGTTTGATGGCACAGTGAGGCTGCAATTGATGGGGTTTTTTTTTCAGATTTTTTCAGTTTTTTGCGCCCCTCCAAAAAAATTTTGCCAAATTTTGAGCACCAGCCACCACTGGTTACAATACAATTCAATACAGGAGGAGTCAGAAGGTCCTGCTCATCAGAGCTTACCATCTAGAAGGGAGGGTCAAGTGATACAAAAGGTAATAACTGTGGGGGAAGAGCTGGTGAAGAAAATGAAAGTACAGTTGTTAGGTGAAGGCAGGATAGACTTCTCTAAAGAGAATTTTTTCTAGGATCACCTAAAAGTGGATAGAGTTGGAGATAGTCGGACATATTGGGGTAGGGAATTCCAAAAGATGGGAGAGGGTCTAGAGAAGTCCTAGAGGCGAGTATGGAATGAGGTGACGAGGGAGCTAGAGAGCAGGAGGCCTTGGGAGTAATGAAGAGAACGATTTGGTTGGTATTTTGAGACTAGGTAAGTGATGTAACTGTGACCCACGATTTGCTAGTGTGCCGCTCAGGCTCGATCACTATGGGGAGTAGTGTGGGTGATGCTGCATTCACTGCAGGAGTGCCAGCAAAGGATGGAGCTCGTCCCAGCGCCTGTAGTCACTAGAAGGAAGAGAGGAAGGATCCCTGGTGCCGCACATCCATGGCGTCCTGTGATGATTATGAGACAGACAACCTCAGCCTGGGCTCCCACCTGCCACTCCTCAATGCGTTTCACTCCACCCCTTGGAGCTTAGTCATGGGGATCCCAATGTAGGGAGTGAATCAGGAGCTTTGTGGTTTCATTGGTTAGGAAGGGGCGTATTTTGGAGATGTTGCAGAGGTTGAGGCGGCAAGCTTTCAAAAGTGATTTGGGTGCGGGGCCGAAAGGAGAGTTCAGAGTCCAGGATTACACCTAACAGAGGAGTCAGGGGAAGAGGTGGGGGAAGAAATACTCTGAGCAGAACTATAGCCTCTATTTCACCAGAGCAAAAACCAACACTTCTGGGGAGCGTCGGAATGTAGAGACTTCTCACCCTCACACCTCCTTTCGTAGGTCACCACCTCACTCTTGCTGATCCCAGTTCAGCCTCATGCCTATTGACATGCCGGTGCAGAGATTATTGCCTGCTATAGTATGCAGTACAATCCCAACCCAAAGTCATTTAAAAAACAGGTGTATGGCTGCTGATGTAAGAGACAAGATGGCGGTGCCCTCTGTACGGACAGAGATTGTAGACTTATGGATTGGGAATTGGACAAATGATTCTTGCCTCAATGATACCCACTTTTTACACGCTTCATCATCCTTTTCACTCACCTGTTAGAGCCCAAGGTTTATCCCAGTGCTAGCTCCATATCGGCCTTAAACGTTTTCCATCTCTAATATGACTGTGTTCAGGCCTACTGATTGGTGGGTCAAGCCTGAGCACTGAATCCTAGGGAGCAAGAGGGGCAGAGAACACCGGCTCTGGCCTTCCCTAGAAGGTCTGGGTATTTCCAAGGGCTCTGACGGAGAAACGATGCAGGGAGAGAGCATGGCATCAATGGGTTAAGGGGGCTTCCTAGAAGAGAGAGAACCTATCATTTTGTCCTGCATTGGCAAACACACAGGTTCACTTTAAGGCATGATGATGTCTTTAGAATCATCTCATGTGCCAGACATGTTGTGGGGATAGGAAAGGCAAACACTTTGAGGGGAAGGAAAGCTTGCAGATAACCAAATATTATAATTTTGGTCAGGTTTATCTAACATTTCTCTGTGTATTGATGCGCATGTGACAGGAAGAGAATGTGTAAATTCCAGATGTGCCCGCTTTCTTCCCAGACTCGGTGACTCACTGCTGCGGGTTTTCCAGTGGTATTGTTTATTGCTAGAAGGGAAAATAATGGACATTGCTAAGTCCGACTGAGCAGCATGTGCACACATGTGTTTATACATCGGGGATAAGTGGAATTAATACACAGTCGTAAGTTTCACATGGAGAGTTAGAGGGGACCTGTACTCTAAGAAATGTCTGGGTTGATATCTCCAACCTCTCCTCAAAATGATAGCTGCTTGGCTGCTAGACTGATTCAATTAATTTATTAGTAACTTCAAGTTTATCCCTCTCAGGATTCCCTTAAATTTCCATAAACCCCTACAGAAAATTTTAAAATTTATGTTTGGAAGAAGTTTTATTCCACAAGAAAACCAGAAACTCCTACGTGTTTCGAGGCTCAACACTCCCCCTTCATCAGGGCTTGTAGAGTGATAACGTGGAATGAAGGGAATCCCGCCCTGGATTGTATTCGTAATGATAAAGTGGGAATGTACAGATGGTATGGACTCCTGAAATGAGTAGCCATACAGAAGCCCAGTGAGGCTTCATTGCATCAAATAGTGCTGTCGATTTATCATGTTTCATGCAGTATACACTCACTGGACACTTTATTAGGTGCACCTTGCTAGTATTAGGTTGGACCCCCTTTTGCCTTAAGAACTGCCTTAAAGGGGTTGTAAACCCTCGTGTTTTTTCACCTTAATGCATCCTATGCATTCCCATAGACACATTTCTAAACCTTGTGGACAGCCTTCCCAGAAGAGTTGAAGCTGTTATAGCTGCAAAGGGTGGGCCAACTCAACATTGAACCCTACGGACTAAGACTAGGATGCCATTAAACTTCATGTGCGTGTAAAGGCAGGCATCCCAATACTTTTGGTAATATAGTGTTCTTTCTACTCAGGGCAACCAAACCGACATTTTATTAGTATTGACCTGGCTGGGGGAATATGCCTTCTGCACCCCCCCCCCCAGTCCACTTCTCCCCTGGTAAGAACTGTCCTACATTTGTGTGAACCCATGAACAAACTTACAAAGTTGACCTTGGTTTCTAGGCCCAGTAATTGCACCGTAATCCTTCTTCCTCAGTTCTATAGTGGATCGGCATGAATCAGCATTGTTCAAGTCTGGGACAGCAGTTCACACAGCAGCTGGATCCAGCAATAACATTGACCAGCAAAGGTCACCGCGGACCAGTGCAGGAATGTGGGAAACCTCCCTACAGACTCATCGCAGGGAAAATACCTCGCCTTTCATAGAAGCATGACAAATTAGGATTCGAAAAAGTAGAAAAATGCCTAAACTAAACAGGGAACAAAAATGTTTACTAAACATTGGAGATGGAAGAAAGCATAGGATTTGTAGGTTGTGTACGCCCAGACCTTGCACCATCTTGGCTTCCTTTGCACATATTTCGGAGCTTGGAGTATATTCACCGTTTGCCTTACATCAGCAGAGGATACATCTTAGTTTTAGAGATTTACGTGCGGTAAAAAACAAACAAAAAAGTGGCCGTAAAATGGAAATTTCTGAAATAAGAGATAGGATGTGCTGTGAGTCTCTTGGGTGCAAGGGTCCTTCATATGGTCTGTTTTTACTTGATATGAATAAAGCAGAATGGAGATTCGGAATTCTGTTTTAAACATTGGTTCTTTTCTATAGTGATCCCTGTAGGGTGCTCTTAAGGTCCACGCACACTGGCTTAAAAAAATGCCAGTGCTCTTGGCAGAAAAAAACAAAATGCTAATTTAGAGCATTTTTTTAATCCTAGACTCTGACTTGTCAGTCCCAAATCCAATCGTTGTCAAAAGTTTGTAGAATTCACCTCCGTAACATCTATAAAATTCGCCCCTTTTTAAGAAATGAAACCACCAAGCTCCTCATTCACTCCCTTGTTATCTCTCGCCTTGACTATTACAACTCCCTTCTCATTGGCCTACCTCTCCGTAGGCTCCTCCCCTCTTCAGTCTATCATGAATGCTGCTGCCAGACTTATCCACCTTACCAACCGCTCAGTGTCTGCCAACCCTCTCCTCCAAACCCTACCCTGGCTCCCAATCACCCAGCGAATTAAATTCAAAATAGTAACCACAACATACAAAGCCATTCACAACTCTACATCACCAATCTTGTCTCCAAATATCACCCAAACCGTCCTCTCCGCTATTCTCAAGACCTCCTACTCCAGAGCCTCTCCCATCCTCTGGAACTCGCTACCTCCACCTGTCCGGCTATCCCCTACTCTTGCTACCTTCAGGCGATCCCTGAAAACTCATCTCTTCAGGGAAGCCTATCACGTCTCCAACTAATCTCCTACCACTTCCATCAGCTCATTCCCCACAGTTACAACCTTTTGTACCACCTGTCCCACCCTATTAGATTGTAAGCTCTTCTGAGCAGGGCACTCTTAATCCTCTTGTATTTTATTGTATTGTAACTGTATTGTCTGCTTTTTATATTGTAAAGCGCTGCGTAAACTGTTGGCGTTATATAAATCTTGTATAATAATAATAATAATTTTTTTGTACTAGTGTTTAGCAGCATTTAGGAGCACTGAGCATTTTTTCTGCCAGAAAACTACTCACAAAAACGCAAAACAGAAGACTTTTTTTTAACAGCGCCAACAGATTACATACAGGAGGATCTCCTGTTTACTCGGCGGCCTCTTTAATACAAAGTCCCGCCTCCTATGATAGACAAAACAGTCATCCAATGGCAGCCCAGGAGACAGGACTTCCTATTACAGAGACCACCGAGTAAACAGGAGATTCTCCTGTATGTAATCTGATGGCGCTCGTCCGCCCCCTCCCTGTTCCCTGCAAGGCTGCCAGAATGATAAATACGGTATATATCTTTTGTGGCCCCCCCAACGAATCCCCAAGAACCTCAAATTACCAGTAGGGCCGCATTAAACCGGAACGTGGGCCGCAATTGGCCCACGGGCCAGACTTTGGACATGCCAGCCCTATGTAAACGAGGAGAATCGCTGTTCTGTCAGTAGGGAAGATAGGGATCCTGTGTCTCTGCTAAGCAGAAACAGGGATCTCTGTCTTCCCATAGTTAAAGCACCTCCACCCCCCCACAGTTGGAAAGCATCTCCTAGGGACAAATTTAACCCTTTAACCCTGTTAACCCCTTCCCTGTCAGTGTCATTAGTACAGTGACAGTGCATATTTTATAGCACTGATCACTGTATTAGTGTCAATGTTCCCCAAAGAAAAGTCATAAGTGTCACTTAGTATCTGATTTGTCCACTGCAATGTCACAGTCCCGCTATAAGTCGCTGATCTCCGCCATTACTAGTAAAAATAGATAAATAAAAATTCCATAAAAATATCCCATAGTTTGTAGACGCTATATCTTTTGCGCAAACCAATCAATATAAGCTTATTGGATTTTTTTTTACCAAACATATGTAGCAGAATATATATTGGCCCAAGATGATAAAGAAATTAGAGTTTTTTTATATTTTCTTATTGGATGTTTTATAGCTGAAAATAAAAAATATTGTTTTTGTTTTCAAAATTTTTGGTATTTTTTTGTTTATATATATAGCATTTGTGGCCCTCAGGTATTCGTTGGGGGGGGGGGGGGGCACAAAAGATATATACCGTATTTATCGTTCTGGCAGCCTTGGATTGGACAGGGAGGGGGGCGGGACGAGCGCCGTCAGATTACATACAGTGGGAATCTTCTGTTTACTCGACGGCCTCTGTAATAGGAAGTCCCGTCTCCTGGGCCGGCATTGGACGACTGTTCTGTCTATCTTAGGAGGCGGGACTTTGTATTAAAGAGGCCGCCAAGTAAACAGGAGATTCTCCTGTATGTAATCTGTTGGCGCTCGTCCCGCCCCCCTCCCTGTCCCCTCCGAGGCTGCAGATGGGCATTGATCAGGCTGCACTGATGACAATGGTGAGGCTGCATTCATGGCAATAGTGAGGCTGCATTCATGGCAATAGTGAGGCTGAATTCATGTCAATGGTGAGGCTGCATTCATCCCAATGGTGAGGCTCCATTCATGTCAATGGTGAGGCTGCATTCATCTCAATAGTGAGGCTGCATTCATGGCAATGGTGAGGCTGCATTCATCTCAATAGTGAGGCTGCATTCATGTCAATGGTGAGGCTGCATTCATCTCAATAGTGAGGCTGCATTCATGTCAATGGTGAGGCTCCATTCATCCCAATGGTGAGGCTCCATTCATGGCAATGGTGAGGTTGCAGATGGGTACTGATTAGGCTGCATTGATGGACACTGACCCTTATTTTGCTTCAGAGTTCTTTATTTAAAATTGAGTTTTTTTCCTGAAACTTCCCTCTTAAAGTGAAAGTGTGTGTTATATGCTGATAAATACAGTATATACAAATAACATGCCTGAGCTTATCTCTTCACCACACACATCCACAAAGGCAAGAGAATTCTTGTTGGGCAGTGTATTCGTTATTTTGCATTTAATTTTAACGGTTCAAAGAATGTCAGGCAAAATGGTCGGCCCTCACACATGTTCACTTCATCAATTCTGGCCCTCTTTGAAGAAAGTTTGGACACCCCTGACATAGTAGAACCGATCCATCTCAACCTGACAGAATCCGTGAATGCACATCTTAGGAAAATGGTTTCAAGGGAATGGAGACATCCTGTTCTCACACAGTAATCTAGGTCCCAGTTTGAGTTTAGAAGGGTGGTTGTTACTGACTCGATGTGCTGACTCTGGGGAATGGTTGTCTGCTCACTCATATATCTGGCTGCATGGCCCTGCCTCATTTTCTAACCTGCTTCCCTGGGAGCATGTGATTGGCTGACATTTTGTGGGACGACACAAGATTGTGTTGCAGCCTGGACATCCCTCTAGGAAATATTAGTGGGCCCTAGATTACTGTTTGAGTACAGGATGTCTCCATTCCCTTGAAGCTACTTCCCTTAGATGTACATTAGCGCATTCTGTCAGGTTGAGATGGATCTATCCAACTGTGTAGCGATGTAGGTGTTTTCCCCCAGTGTAACAACTACATGATATGGGATCCATTTGGTTTACATGCATTTTTCTCAGTTTGAAACAAATATACCAAACAGGGACTTTAGCGGTGCTGAGAAACCCTTCTCAGAATGAAGGTCCATACATTGTTGAAAATAAGAAAATATAACATTCCAGAAATGGTAAAAAGGCCACAATGGACATACTAGGGGTCTAGCCCCTTAAAAACACAATTAATTGTTCCTACACATAATGTCAAAACCATAACAAACACCCCTGAAGGAGGAGTTTCCTTCCCGCATGTAATGTCGTATATGGCAAGTGATGATAATAAATAACTCCTGTAAGGGTTAGACCAGGGAAGGATAACTCATCCCATCCCATGCGGGAAGGAAACTCCACCTTCAGGGGCGTTTGTTACGTTTTTGACATTATGTGATTTTATGTGATAGGCCAACACAAAGTGGCACATAATTGTGAAGTGGAAGGAAAATTATAAATGATTTTCTAAATTTTTTACAAATAAATATGTGAAAAGTGGGGGGGGGGGGCATTTGTTTTCAGACCCCTTTACTCTGATACCCCTAACTAAAATCTAGTGGAACCAATTGCCTTCAGAAGCCAGCTAATTAGTAAATAGAGTCCACCTGTGTGTAATTTAATTTCAGTATAAATACAGCTGTTCTGTGAAGTCTTCAGAGGTTTGTTAGAGAACGTTAGTGAACACACCAGACAGGTCAGGAATAAATTTATGGAGTTAAGTTAAGTTTAAAGCTGGGTTAGGTTAAAAAATAATATCCCAAGCTTTGAACATCTCACGGAGCTCTGTTCAATCCATCATCTGAAAATGGAAAGAGTATGGCACAACTGCAAACCTACCAAGACATGGCCGTCCACTTAAACTGACCGGCCGGGCAAGGAGAGCATTCATCAGAGAAGAGCCAAGAGGTCCATGGTAACTCTGGAGGAGCTGCAGAGATCCACAGCTCAGGTGGGAGAATCTGTCCACAGGACAACTATTAGTCGTGTTCTCCACAAATCTGCCCTCTATGGAAGAGTGACAAGAAGAAAGACATTGGTGAAAGAAATTTATAAGAAGTCCCGTTTACAGCTTTCGAGAAGCCATGTGGGGGACACAGCAAACATGTGGAAGAAGGTGATCTGATCAGATGAGACCAAAATTGAACTTTTTGGCCTAAAAGCAAAATGCTATGTGTGGTGGAAAATTAACACTGCACATCACCCTGAACACACCATCCCCACCGTTAAACATGGTGGTGACAGAATCATGTTGTGGGGATATTTTTTTGAGCAGGGACAGGGAAGCTGGTCAGAGTTGATGGAAAGATGGATGGAGCCAAATACAGGACAATCTTAGAAGAAAACCTTTTATGCCGCATACACACGAGCGGAATGTCCATCAGAAAAAGTCCGATGGGAGCTCTACATCGTATATTCCGACCGTGTGTATGCCCCATCGGACTTTTTCCGTCGAAAATTCAGACGGACTTAGAAAGAGAACATGTTCTAAATTTTTAGGACGGAACTAATTACTGTTGGGAAACCCGCTCGTCTGTATGCTGTTCTGACGTACCAAAAATGCTGCATGCTGTGAAGCAATACGAGATGGAACCTGTTGGCTACTGGCTAGTCCTGTTGTACGTCACCTCGTTCTGGACGGTCGCACTTTGGTATGACCGTGTGTATGCAAGACAGTTTAAGCGGAATTCTGTTGGAATCTCAACCTTCAAAGTTTATTCGTGTGTACAGGGCATTAGAGTCTGCAAAAGACTTGAGACTGGGGTGGAGGTTCCCCTTCCAGCATGACAACGCCCCCAAACATACAGCCAAAATGTGGAAAATTTCAAGGAGTATGTATACTTTTTCAAGGCACTGGATCATGGTTGGCTTCCAAATTATTACTGCAAGAACTGAGACTTGAGTGACCGCTCAGAAGGCTTTCGTTGGTATCAATTCTCTGGAAAAGTCATACGTTTCCTGTTAAACACCGGTATGAGCATACACATACTGGAAGTCCGCATAATGCCTCAACATATTATGACTACAAGGAATGAACCACAGAGGAAACCATTGAGCGATGCACATGTAAACATTACTTAACAATGATTTCCGGGCCCCAGGCTGATGTGTTTTTCTTTTGAAAAATTACCGAATTCTTAACATTACACCATTCTTATCACCAGTCACTTTTATTTCCTCCATCGTGTTTTTGTAATTTTTATTACTCCATAGTTGGCCTCGATCTCCTCGTGTGACGCAAAATCTTCAAAAATCTGTTATTAAAGTGCCTTCTTCTTTTGACCTTATGTTTCTTATTCAACATATTATCTGATTGTATAACCTGGTAAAGCAAAGATAACCTGTCATTATCTCACGCACAGTGATGAAATGGTTCTTCAGGAGTAAAGGTGTCTCAGATGCTGATTCAGAGTTTGGATTTAGATAACCGTTGACGTTTTGGGGAAATTACTGGCTGTTGGTGGATCAGATTTTCCTCTTTATTTATTTTTCTGGTTGGCAGATGACTATTCGTGTTTGGCACGCTACAAAAGCTGTGGGATTTCCCGTATTCTAGGTGGAAATGCTAGAGAAAGCAGTTAGCGGTGGTACCAAACCACTAACACTTTGTGAGTGATGCCTGCCCAGCGCATGGCTCCTGCATCACCCCATACTCAGATCTGCAAAGGTTATATAACCTCTAAAATAATATGAGGATTGCTACCAGCCATTGAAGACCGAAGCTGGACAAACAGAGGCATTTCCTGTATTGCAACAAAAGTGTATTCCTTCTTCAATTTAAATAATCACCATTTATTTATACTGATCTTTGTGAAATATATAAAATCTATGTGCTAATATGACTGATATAAATAAGGAGTGTAAGCTCCTCTGGTACAGAGACTGATGTGACTTGCTCAGTGATCTCTGTACAGCACAGCGGTATATGTCAGAGCTTTACAAGCATAGCTCCTACCCGGGACAGGTGACACAGAATTAAGGGTTTTAGACACATTTAGTGGCTGCCTCTGCAATCAGGTTTGTTAAATTACCCACCACCTGATCCTTCCTCCTCCACTCCAGCACAGCAGCCCCACTTACCATAGTCCCAGAAGCACCACCATTACCAGCAGTCCTGTTATTAGGTAAAGTCTTCTGTTTAGTAAAAACACCAGCTGCTTTACATCCATACGGCACTCCTACTCTGCAGTTTTAGTGTCCATGTGGGATTCCTGTCCCTTGTCCTCACAGCCAGCAGGAACATTTTTGTCTGGATTCCCAGCATCTCCTCCTGTGTTCCTTGCCAATTGCAAGGATCCATTGACAGATGCAGTCTCTTTGTCTGAAGCAGTAATCACAGGAATGGCATCCATACACTGAGAGAGATTCTCAGCAAGCACTCCTTTACCAAGATCTTCATCTGATGAGTCGGTGCCACTCAAGGGAGATTCCATTTCTGCAAGGGCCTGCAGCCATCCACTATTCTCCTCAACCTCCTCCTAAGATGACCCAGACTGCTGGGGGGGGGCAGATATTGATACAGACACGACAGATCCTGAGACAAGCGTAGTACTGGGGCCACCATGCATGTGAAGCCAATTCCTTACCCCCCCATCAATACTGTTGCCGTTACTGTGGTATCCACCCTCTGGCTGGTACTCGCACAGGCACTCTCCTTCTTCTGTTGGAATCTCTCCTCATTCTCATATTTCTCCTTGAACACACCCCTGCTTGCCTTCAGAGAGGCGACCAACTTCTCCTGCTTTTTCAATGCCTCTTCCAGAGACCTAAGCTTAGAGTCTTCCCTCTTACTGCTCCCGCTCTTATTGTGCAGAGGTTTATTTTTCCTGAAATCTGCTTTCAGGACAGCAAGCTTCTGTGCCCCCTTAGTAATGCTGCGAAGTCTATTCACCACTCTATCCTGGAAGGCTGGTAAGGAATCCCCTTGCATAGGGACAAGCCCAGGATCCACTGCAGCATGAGCACATGATGTAGGCCTCAATGCCTCTGGAGAGCCTCCACCTTTGTCTTCCCCAGCCCTGTCCATGATAGCTGGGGAAAAGCCTGCAGGAGAGGCCCCCAGGCTTGCTGCTTCTCCCAGCTTAGATCACAGAAAAGTGAGCCAGCAGCACTTTGCAAAACAGCACCACTTGGTGGAAAGAGAATGTAAGCTCCTCTGGTACATAGACTGATGTGACTGGCTCAGTGTTCCCTGTACAGCACTGCTGTATATATCAGAGCTATATAAATGTATAATAATAATAGTAGTGTGTGACTGTGGGGGGACATTAAATTGTAAGCCCCTCTGGTACAGAGACTGATGTGACTGGCTCAGTGTTCTCTGTACAGCACTGCGGTATATGTCAGAGCTATATAAATGTATAATAATAGCGTTTGACTGTGGTAGGGCATTAGAGTGTAAGCTCCTCTCATGCAGAGAATGACCTGTAATTATTATAATAACAAGGTTACAGTTTTTAGTTTCAGCTTTGAATATGAACCAATACGCCCTGATTAATTCACTTTTGTTCTTTTGCCGCATTCTAATTTTTGCCTGCGCAAAGACGTCATACAGATGGTGAGTCAGGGTCTGACATGTTGATCCTTGCACTTCCAGCGTCCACAATGAGGTGATACTGCCCACATCTGCCTCCTCTGTGTCATACTTCTACGTGGAAGAGTGTGTTCCATGTTATAGCAACAGGGAATGCCTGCCTTAAAATCATTCCTAATTGTTATATTGCTAATTACCGGGCTTAGAGCCCTTAATGGCTTTGCACAGACCCGTGACTGTATTGACTTATGCAATGCTAGGCATATTTAAGTAAATTCCTGTTTGTTTAAGCAACAAAATCATTTCATTATTGTGTAGTATTTGTTGGATTACTAATACTGGATGACTGGTTATACGCTATATTGCCAAAAGTATTGTGACGCCTGCCTTTACACGCACATGAACTTTAACGGCATCCCATTCTTAGTCCGTAGGGGTCAATATTGAGTTGGCCCACCCTTTTGCAGCTATAACAGCTTCAACTAATCTGGGAAGGCCGTCCACAAGGTTTAGGAGTGTGTCTATGGAAGTGTTTGATCATTCTTTCGGAAGCGCATTTGTGAGGTCATGCACTGATGTTGGGCAAGAAGGCCTGGCTTGCAGTCTCCCCTCTAATTCATCCCAAAGGTGTTCTATCGGGTTGAGGTTGGGACAGGTGCAGGCCAGTCAAGTTCCTCCACCCCAATCTCGCTCATCGGGTTGAGGCAAGGCATAGAAGGATCTCTAATTGTATAGAGTTATATATCATGGCAAGAAGTGACCTCCTGCAGTAACAGCAGTGCATTAGAATTGTAGCCCTCTGCCACTCCTGAAAGCAAAGAGCGAAGGAGCTATAAGCCTTGGCCAGCGCAGTGAGATCTTGTGCTCATACTCTATGTGTTGGAGGAAGTGCCATCATATAATCACAATGTGGAAGCCACACTGCCTCGTCAAGGCCCCTCTGTGTAGTGTGGTCCTTTGCACTAATACAGGGGTCCCCAAATTTTTTATCAAAGGGCCAATTTTTTGCCCTTCGGAGTTCAGGGGGGCCAGGCCATGACCATTTGAAGTAGAAAAGGTCCCGACGTCAGTTGGAGAAAAAAAAATATTGCCCCATTGTTTGTTTCAGTGGTAGTAATTGTGCCTCATCGTTGGTGTCAGTGGGAGGAATCATGCCCCATCGTTGGTGTCAGTGGAAGAAATTGTGCCCCTTCATTGGTGTCATTCGGGGGAACTATGCCCCATTGCTGGTATCAGCAGATGAAATAGTGCCCCAAGGGCCGGATAAAATATAGCAAAGGGCCACAGTTTGGAGACCACTGCTCTAATCGAACAAAATTCTCATCCCGGGACATACGCTGATCATTCTGACCACTGACATGTAAAGTGAATAATATTGATTATCTCCTTAAAATGGTCCCTGAAAAGTGAGTGAGATATATTAGACAGCAAGTGAACTTGTTATCCCTGAAGTTTGTGTTGTAAGCAGGAAAAATGGGCAAGTATAAGGATTTGAGCAACTTTGACAAGGGCCAAATTGTAAAATGACAACTGGGTCAGCGCAACTCCAATACTGCAGCTCTTGTGGGATGTTCCCTGCAGTGGTCAGGGCCGACCAAAAGTGGTCCAAGGAAGGGAAACCAGCAACAGGATCATGGGCAGCCAAGGCTCACTGATGTACATGGGGAGAGAAGCCTGGCCTGTGTAGATCCATGTTAAGAGCTTCTGATGTTCAAATTGCTGATAAAGTGAATGCTGGTTCTTATAGAAAGGTGTCAGAACACACAGAGCATCGCTGTGTAGCCTCAGACTGGTCAGAATGCCCATGTTGACCCGTGTCCACATCCAGAAGTGCCTAAAATGGGCACGTGAATGTCAGAAATTGACTACGGAGCAATGGAAGTTTGTTCAAGGTATTTACTTGGCTCTCCAAATTTTCCAGATCTCAGTCCATTTGACATCTGTTGGCTGTGCTGGAGAAAAATGGTGTGCAGCCATCTTGAGTAAGGGCAGATGATACATTTAGCATTTACTTTCCTAGATTCCATTGGGTGTGCTTAGCTGAGAAAGCCCCTCCACCAGAGAAAAGAAAAAAAATGACATCATTTTGGCCTAGATCAGAAACCAGAAAGTAAATGATAAAATCTCAGAAGACAAGATCTCAGAAGAAACTACACTCAGAACTCTTCAAAAACACACTATCAAACAAAATACCAATGCTAAATGTAAACCACTCAATGTAACAAACACTCGACTACCTAAACAAGGCAATACTACAAACAGCAGACTCAGTCGCTCCAAAACGTAGAGCACTCATCCGTAAAAAAAAATTCTGGATGGTTTAATGACACCCTCACCCTACTAAAGCAAGAACCTAGAATAGCTGAAAGAGCCTGGAGAAGAAATTCTACAAAGGAAAACCACGCAAACTACATTGCACTCACCAAGAAATATCACAAAGCAATCTTCAATGCAAAAAAAGAACATTTCTCAAACACCATCTCAAAAGCCTTAAACCACCCTCGTGAACTTTTCAAACTAGTCGCTCAGACTATGAACCCTACCTGCCTAGAGCCACCAGCAAACGAAACTCAAGAATACTGCAATGAGTTATAGGATTTTTTCATCAACAAAGTCGAGAACATTCAGAAAATAATTCAACAGAAAAAGACAACCAACCTTGGTCAACTAAAGAAAGAAGAGGAAATCAATACGATCGATATGAACATCACACAATCACCAAATTTCTCATTGATCCCGATCTCCACGGACACCACCAAAAAACATCATCAGAAGCCTCAGAGACAGCACATCACCTAATGACATCATCCCCACAAAACTCCTAAATAAAATGCTCCGACATCTTGGCGCCTAGAATAACACACCTCATAAATCAGTCATTCAAAGTAGGGATTGTTCCAACCGCCCTCAAGCAAGGCATAGTCAAACCCCTCCTAAAGAAACCCAACCTCGACCCCAAAGACCCTAACCATCACAGACCGTCACAAGCCTGAACATTATCTCCAAGATTATGGAGAAAGCAGTAGTACAACAGCTACAACTCCATCTGGACACACACAAACTCCTGGACCCACTACAATCAGGCTTCCGCCCAGGCCATGGCACAGAAACAGCACTCCTCAAAATATGGGATGACGCCCTCGAAGCAGCAGATGACGGAGAATCATGTCTCCTAGTACTGTTGGACCTCAGCGCAGCGTTCGACACAGTTCAGTTCGACTCACCCGCCTCACAGAAATAGCAAGAGTCACAGATATAGATTTACCATGGTTCGCATCCTTCTTAGGAAATCGCTCACACATAGTGAAACTAGGAGCCTTCACCTCTGAACCTTGCGCAGTTTCTTATGGAGTCCCGCAAGGATCACCCTTGTCACCCGTGCTGTTCAACATTTACATTCGCCCACTCCTCAAAATCATCAGGAAATCAAACCTATGCTTCCACACATATACGCGGATGACAATCAACTCTACTTTTGCATCACTGGACAAAAAAGACCAATATCAAGGACTAGAAAAATGCCTCTCATCAATTGATGACTGGATGACCGCGAGTTCCCTCAAACTCAATGGATCCAAAACAGAGCTTCTTCTCCTCCACGCAAACCAAAATACAAAAACTAAGCTCCCATGGACACCACCCACCATCCTTGGACAGACCATCTGCCCAAGCACCAAAGCTAAAAGTCTCGGAGTCATCTTCGACTCAGCGATGTCAATGGGTGCACAAATAGGATCGGTAATCAGCAAATCTCACCATCTCCTCCGCCTGCTACGTAGACTCATCCCCTTCATTCCAGAAACGTAGAAAGCAGTAGTAGTTGGAACCATCATCAACTCCCGTCTCGACTACGCAAACTCCCTCTACACAGGTCTACCTAAATACCAGATTCAACGCCTTCAAGTCGTCCAAAACACGGCAGCAAGACTGGTAACGGGAAAAAAACCCTGGGAATCCATCTCCCCATCGCTGAGGAACCTACAGTGGCTAACCGTGAAGGATCAGATCACTTTCAAGACCCTCTGCCTCAACCACAAATGCACACAAGGAAATGTTCCTCGATACCTCTGCGAGAAAATAAAACATTACACACCCAATCACAGTCTCCACTCAACCAACCAAAACCTACTCCGCATTCCCCAAGTTCCGCTACAAATCAAAAGGAGAACGACAATTCGCAGTCCAAGGACCTCGTCTATGGAACACTCTACCCACTAACATCCGCATGGAAAAAACCATCGGGCCTTCAGAAAAAAACTCAAGACCCACCTCTTCTAAATATGCAGGCAAATTCAGGACGGATCAGCGCCTTGAGGCGATTCAGTTCACATTTGTAGCGCTATACAAGTCATTCATTCATTCATGAAGAAATGTTAAAAAAATTTAAAAAAGATTTAAAACTAGTAAACTTAATATTCCTTTCTATCGATTTACTAATGATAGCTGCATTATGATTAAAAATAGTTCATGTTGATTGAGAGAGTTTAGTTCTACGACAACAGAACCACAGAGAATAGTGCACACATACAAAAAAATTACTCTTAAATCTCTAAACCTGGTCATAATAAGAAATACGGGAATTTAGTCATACCATATGGCCATACCGTGCTTAAGCCCTTATCGCCGACCATAAGCACATATGTGGCCTCGGCTTGAAGGGGCTAAACCGGGGTAATGCCTCTTTAGGGATAACAACCAATGCGGCAACCCCCCCCCCCGCCACTCTTCCCGGGCCTCCCATCTCACATGTCATACTTACCTCCTCTGTGCACTTGGTTTTGCACAGAGTGGCCCAATCCTCCTCCTCTGGGGTCCCTCAGCCGTGCTTCTGGCTCCTCCACTTCTCGAGTGCCCCCGTTGGAGAAGCGCTCTCCCTCGGGGCACCCGTGCGGGTGCGCTCCCGAGTCCTACTGCTGCGTCTATCGACACAGATGGCAGGACTCGGCCCCACCCCCCCTGGCTCCCACGTCATTGGATTTGATTGTTAGCAGTGGGAGCCAATGGCTGCGCTGCTATCAAGCTATCCAATCAGGACCTGAGACACCGGCTGGAGCTGGTGTGCTCGTCCCCGTCATGTGGGAAAGACCAAGTTCAGGTAAGTAAGAGGGGGGCTCTGGGGCGCAGCTGCAGCACAGGAGGTTTTTTACCTTAATGCATAGGATGCATTAAGGTGAAAAACCTTGAGGGGTTTACAACCCCTTTTACCCCCTGCACAAGCCCAGTGCTGCAAGAAATATCCATGACTATGGTTTCAATGCAGGTGGCTGTGTAACATACCATTGAAGTAGCCAAGCACCCACACAGTCCCATCATTTAAGCAGCAGCTGCATAACAGGAGAGAAGGGCCATTATTTTTATTAATTAGAACTCCATTAAAGCCTCCCCCCCCCTCCCATGCAGTGGGACTGTGCCGGCACTACATGAGTTAACTGCACGTTTTATCTAGGGGCGCACTTTAATTCTGTACTTACCGGATCCTTCAATCCTCTGAAAAACAGCGCTCCCCCACATCCTTGGTGGACTGCTCCTGCCATCCTCACGTCCAGAGCCAGCCTGTAGGCGTGATGAAGTCAGGAACTGTCCATGCACAAGACCTCTAGCGTGCAGGGGGCAGGAGCGGCAGAGACCGGTCTTGTGCTTGGAGGATCAGCAGATTAGCAGATTAGGTAAATATACCTCCGCTTTTCTCACCCCTAGAAAAAAAATGAGCCCCGCCACATGGGAAAAAAATAAATTCGTGGAATTCTTTAAGGTTATCCGAAAGGTATTTTTTCTTGTTCTGTTGGCATTGTACACTTCAATTCTGTGCGAAGTCTGGGGATACAATTATACCCGGAGTTCTGCCCTAATCGACCCTTATATTTCTATGTATGATCCACAAACCCAGGGAGGGGTTAACCGGAGGGTCCCTAGGTACGCAGCATTGTGTCATCACACCCGGATCCCCTCCTCTAATAACAGTTATATTTTACGGTAAGTAGAGATTTCTGAGGAGCCAGAGGGGATAGTGAGTGCTTAGTGGAGTAAATCCTTCCAGTGAAAGTAGAGTTGTGTTGATGTTTGGATCAAACTTTGAGTAGCAACAAATCTGCAAGCGTGATTAACTCGTGTGTCACCGAGTATCCACCCAGCTCGCCTTCTGTCATGTACACACACAGTCTACTGTATGCATACTATTGCTGTCCAACAACATGTTAGTTTAAGGTATGAACTTATAACAAAAATGCTGTTTCAACTTGAAATTTCTTTAAAAGTGTACCAACAAAGTATTTTTTTTCCTAGCAAAATATAACCCCCTTTTTTGTTTTTCCTGAGTTTTTTTTAAGTAAAATTATTTATTAAACAAATTCTGCAAAGATAAAAACCTCAACATTAACAGCGCTAACAAATATCTAAAAATATTGAGTGCGATAGTAAGGCATTCGGTGGGCTATAAACATTACACACATGCAAAGTGAGCTACGTCAAAAGTCCATGCAATAATCCTTAAAAAAAGTGTATGGTGCCACGTCGCATCAAAAATTTGGAACAGCAAAGTTCCTGTCCTGAATACCATCACCAATCCACCTCGTGAGCACCCTTTTGGTGATGCACTCACCGCAATAAAGAAAAAGTTGAGCCTGAAATCTCCCCAAGGATATTGGACAATCTCTCGAGGTTTACCAAAGATTAATCCTGGCTCAGCTCATCAGATGTGACATAAAAAAACACAAGGGAATGCTCTGCATAGCGTAATACTGTCATTTATTTGGAGACTCAACCCCCACATACAAATTGTCCTTACAAAATAAATAAAATAACTAAATAAAAACAGGGTGTCAAAATTTAGCCTGTACCACACTCCATAGCGTCATCTCACCACTTTCTGGTATTCCTAGAATTGCTACCCGGGATGACGTACGTTGTGATTGACAAGAGAGCCATTTGAGTTTCCCTACTGCAGACTGATCAAGCCATGTCTGTATGGGGATTTGAACTAAAAAAGCATGCGTTGGAATGCACACACTAAGAGCTGCGCTCTACATACAGCCTACCACTCATCCCGAATCGGCTTTTTTAGCAGCAGATTCATACTAGTATGGTTTTGACTCTCTTCTAACCCTATAGAACAGCCTTTCTCAACCTTTTCAACACAGAGGAACCCTTGAAATCACTTTCTGGTCTCAAAATACTGTATCTTCAACTTATGATACATTGGTGTGATGGTCAGTGGGAATAATGTTCCTTAAACTTGTGGTCATTGGAAAGAATTGCCACCTTACAGATAGCTAAAGGGATCAATGGTGTCAGTGGGAACTTATCAGAAAGGCAGGAATTGCTCATTGAACCCCTAGCAACCTCTGGAGGAACCCTAGGGTTCCATGGATCCCTGTTGAGAAACCCTGCTATAGAAGATCATCTGATTTCATATGTTGCCTCCTAAATGGGCCCCAGAGAAAACCTCCAAGCTGGAGAGATTTAGGCACCAGGACAAAGATGGCAATGACCCAACTTTCAGGAGCAAGAGAAGGTCCTCTCTGTAGCCAGAACAAATTGACTGCCACACTAAAGCTACTAGAGGCTATCTCTCAATGCATGGATATTTCTCTCCTGGTCAAGACTTTCAAAAGCTCAGTGAAAAAGTTGCAGAGACAGAAACTAGATTGAAGGGCCTAGAAGACCAACTCCCACCCCTCAAAAAATTCTGAACAATTTTACCTACAACTACAGGCCATCATGCAATGCCAGGTGACCAAGAAAACAGACTATGAAGGAGAAATCTCCAGTTTGAGGCACTTCCTGGGAAGGCAGAGGCAGTAGATCCTACAAAATTTCTTGAAATTCTACTGATTACCACCACCTTTGACAGGGTAAAGTTCAGCCTACTTAGCCTACCTGGTGGAGGGTGCCTACCACCTTAACTCTCGACCACCACCACCATAAAACATTTATCGCCAAACTACTAAGCTTCAAGGTCAGATATTATTCTCCAACTTACAAGGGAAACTAGTAATATTTTATCTCAAAACACCCCAATTACCATATACCCTTATTTTTCTATAACTGCAAACCCAACACACCAAGTTCTTGGAAGTGAAGTGGCATTTGTGTACCCAATATAAAGGTGCCATGTTTTTTACAGCATGGTTGCCCGGTACCAAAAACAACCAATCCTTCTGTACTTGGGCTGAAAAGGCATTTCAGTGGCTAGGACAGCTTGACCGGCACCACAGAGAACCAGGCTGAAGTCATTATCTCACTTTTTGACTCACTAAATACTCTACCTCCTTTGTTTTGCACAGAGCCTTGATCACCAAAAGCACAATTTTTCTTTCCTATATTGTTTTTATTCACCTTGTGTACTCCCTTTTCTAATTGAGCACTCTATGGCACCTCTTACATCCACCTTTGGAGCCCCAAAATTTTTACTGGCGTATCCACTGTCATCTCCCATCTAGCTTATCAGTTCCTTTTTACTACATACGTAGGGCATTTCTTCCAGCAGCAGGCCAGTTGGATATTGACAAATTATATGGAAAGTACCTAGCAGAACCCTACATATTAAAATGACCTGTATTGCGCTAAAGACAGAATATAAAGAATAATTGAACCAATTGTAAACATATAAATTCACAATCAAACTATATGTGTTAATAAATTCTAAATTCTAATACATATGAAGGATAAGATATTGTGCATAAATCGATACAAATACAATAAATCCAAAAGGGAATCAAATTGTGTTCATCCAGTCCAAATATATTTCCCAAATCTGAAGAACAGCTGCTTGAATGTTTGAAATGGAATGTCTTCCTTCTTCAATTTAAATAGTGCCAATAGTACCGAAAAATATCCACCACCAAAAAGTGGAGTTAAGCAGCTGGCTTACCAGATCGTTATGACACCCTTATTCTGAGTGTTCATAACAAGCTCTATCACCAGAAGCAGGCATCATTGACATCTGTCCACACAAGTCCTAGGACATCTAATAAAGGCCGCTGTCTGATCAACCTGTTGGATCTCCACGCAGCATATATTCATGCAGGAGCAAAAATATAAACATAAATAGTGTAATGTATCTAAACATAATTTTATTAAACTTTAAAATCACACTTACATAAAAATGTTCAATGCTCATTTAATATAATCCCCGAGCCAGCATGCAGCATATACTTCTGGTCTACTCAGCGTGCGCGATGACGTCAGTTTATAGTGGACAGTTCCAATTTTGCGAAACAGTTTCTAGCTGAATTATTCTGCTTTAGCTGATATCACACCTTGGAAATTGGCCATGTGAACCACTAGTATCTTATCTGTCATCCACTCAAATTCCCTGCATCTGCTGGTACTGTCGATTGCGCAGTGAGAGCGATACCACGCCAATACGACATTCTGTGTACATGGTGCCCGATTGGGGGCCTCTGGCAGTGAACCGCTCCCCTAGTTCTATTTCTACCCACAAATAAAAACGTAACTCCTTCTGTTTCTCTAACAACTGTTGAATAGTTTTACAGTTTCTATTATTGTTTGGATAAAAACCTCACACTAGTTGGTATGTCTAGAACCGGGAGGGATTGGGAGTATGTGTTTTTGTCTACTGCATGGACTTTTGACTACATCCACATGCTTATTTGCTTTTACTGTTACACTTCACCAAATGACATGTCAATGAAATGTCATGGCTTTTCCATGAATAATGAGGTCCTCCCTCGCTTCCAGTCCAGACTTATCTGTACGTGATGGCATCCCTTCATTTCCTTACCTTGCAATATCAGAGGGTTGCAAAATAAAGTGAAATGTTCCTCTAGCCTACTATACCTTAAAAAACAAAGACCTGATGTCCTAGTGCAAACCCATCTAACTGCTTCTCTCCTTTCTGCCCCAAATCCAATCACTGTCCAAAATTTGCTGCCTCAACCTTCGCAACTCCAAAATATGCCCCTTCTTTATCAATTACACCACAAAGCTCCTAAACCACTCCCTGGTCATCTCTCGCCACGACTAGTGCAACACCCTCCTCATTGGATTACCTTTACATAGGCTGTCCCATCTTCAGTCCATCATAAATGCTGCTGCCACCAGACTAAGACACCTTACCAACCACTCCGTGTCTGCTACGACTCTCTGCCAATCCCTTCATTGGCTGCAACTCACCCAAAGAATTAAATTCAAAATATTAACAATAACTTACAAAGCCATCCACAACTCGGCCCCCTTTACTACATCACTAACCTGGTCTCAAAATACCAACCAAATCTTTCTCTTCATTCCTCCAAAGACCTCCAGCTCTATATCTTCCTTGTCTCCTCCTCCCATGCTCGCCTCCAGGACTTTTCCCAAGCCTTTCCCATCCTTTGGAACTCCCTACCACAATCTATCCAGCTATCTCCTACTCTGTCCACTTTTAGGTGATCCTTAAAAACTTTCTCTTCAGAGAAGCCTATCCTGCCTCCACATAACAACTCTGTTTGCACTTTCTCCATCGGCTCGCCCTCACAGTTATTACCTTTTGTAGAACTTTACCCTCTCTTTTAGATTGTAAGCCCTTACGAGCCGGGCCCTCTGATTCCTCCTGTATTGAATTGTATTGTAACTGTACTGTCTGCCCTCATGTTGTAAAGCGCTGTGCAAACTGTTAGCGGTATATAAATCCTGTATTATAATAATAATAATAAATGGTAAGCAAGAACTGACAGGTAAACATGCATGGTTAGGCTGGGTAGATCCTGCTGACCATTCTCCCTCTTCTAGGGGTGTACCTATCCTCACATAAAAAAATGGTTGAGATGTTGGAGAAAAGGCTGAACCAACAGGGAAGGGTATATTCAGGCAGTTCTTTTCATACCCACTTCTTGTACTGGCATTTTATGTCCCTCCTCCATTTAGTGTGCCAATTATTCAAGAGAACTTCGCCTTCATGTCAAACAACCTATCTGTGAGTCGGGTTGACTCGGTAGAGTGGCATTTTTTGTGGCAACCAATGCAGAGGTTTGACTTTGGCTCTAAAGTTTTATTGCTTGTTTAAATGGGTAATAAACCCAAAAATAAAATTTTTAAATATTAGTTTACTAGTCCTTAGAGGTACTGGCTGTGTTAGTTTTCTATTTTTAGTTTTTTTTCTTTATTTTTTACCTGTTGATCCTACCAGTAAGTTTGGTATTTTTAACTTCTCCTAACGGACCAAGCTGTAAAGGCAGTTAAAGAGGAGCTCCAGTCTGAGCAAAAAAAATTCAAAGTTAGGAGCTACAAATACTGTAGCTGCTGACTTTTAATATAAGGACACTTACCTGTCCAGGGATCCACCGATTTCAGCACCCCAAGCCAATTCTTCAGTTGGCTTCGGGCACAGGTGCGGGCATCTTCACTAAGGGAAACTAGCAGGGAAACCGGCAGGGAAGCCTTGCGGGGAGTGGCGCTGTGCTTTCTAAATGGTCCTTCAGTCTTCTGGGACCTGTGTGTGTTCCAGAAGGCATCGGGGTGAAGGAGGAGGGGCCAGAAATACTCGGAGATCACTGCGGCGATCTTACCCGGAAGTGGGAGCAAGTACCTGTCAAAAACCAGGTACCACCCCCCCCAAAAAAAGGGGGTCATGTGTGGCAGTGAAGGGGGGGGAGGTGTGAAAAAGTGGAGCTTCCATTTTGGGTGGAGCTCCGCTTTAAGAATTTGAGACAAACCATTTAAAATTGACAGGAGTGCTTGGAATGGTCAACTTTTATTTATTTATGTAAATCCTTTACCCATACCCAATAGAAACAAAAACCTGTTGCTGTAACTGTTTAAAAAGTGTTAGTTGGAGCTCGACTTGAATTTGTTAGTCAAAAGGAGTCTCTGTTGGTTCTCCGGTGGAGTGGAGCCCACCCTAAGACAGGAAGTGTTACTGGCAGGATCACCAGGTGAAAATAAGGAAAACAAAAGCTTAAAAAAAGAAAAACACTGCAGCCACCACATGTAAGCATTGGTATGCTACAATATATTCATTTTTTTGTTTTGGGGTTGATTTCTTTTTTAAATGTGTGGACTTCTAACCCTTTCCCCCTACCCAAGGAACACTGCAGGGTTGTCCACTTTTAGCGGTGGAATTCTTAGCCACAATACTGCCTACACAACCTGAAATAAATGGTCTGTAAAGTAACACTAAATGTATACTTGGTTGGACTATACACAGATGACATGCTTCTTTATTTGGCAGATTAGGGGCCTCGTTACAATTGGCAGCCTGTCCATTAACTGGTCTGAATCTCAGATTTTGCCATTAGGCAGCTCATTACAATTGGCAGCCTGTCCATTAACTGGTCTGAATCTCAGATATTGCCATTGGGCAGTTTCCCACCCACTCCAGAACAAACCTCCCTTCCACTCACTATCACTATAAAATATTTAGAAATCCTGGTATCCAAATATCCATCAGACTACCTTGCACTTAACATGGAACCCTTACTAAATGATATTGAAACCCAAGTATAGATCTAGTCCAAATTACCCTTTGAGTCATGAGCCGTGCACACTTAATAAAGATGATCCTTCTTCCAAAGATGGCAAATCAGGGACCTCTCTTTACAATTCGCTTTGAACATCATTAATACATTTGGTGGCATGTCCATTAACTGGTCCAAATATCAAATACTGCCACTGGACAGTTTCCAACTTACTCCAAAACAAGATTCCCTTCCACTCACCAAAACCAGCACTAAAAAGTCTTTGGGAATCCTAGCATCCAAAGATCTATCAGACTACTTTGCATTTAACATGGAACCCTTGCTTAACATTTTTAAAACCCAATGATGTGTCTGGTCTAAATGACCCCTTATGGTTTATGGAATGTACACGCCTAAAGATGATCCTTTCCCCAAAAATATTTTATATAATCTGATGCTTGCCACACTACCTCTCAAATATTTTAAAATTGTAGACTCCCCTGCTCAAATCCTTTGTATGGGGAAAACATAGATACAGATTGGATTGGTCCATTCATAAAAGACATGTAAGACGAAGACCTTGGAGGACTAGCAGTGCCCAATTCTAATTTATACCACATAGCTTTACAGCTGTTACAAATACATCATTGGAGGGGCACTGCAATTGCCAGATTCCTACATCTGCTTTCAATGCCTCATGCCTTTGATTTTCCTGACCCTGGTTACCTTATCTTCTGAGGTTTCAAGAGTACCACCTCTAAACCTCTAACCTCTAATGGGGAGTTGCTAATTTATCTCAACCTGGACTAAAATTGTAGTATCTTCTTATATGACATTATGTGGTTAAAAAAAAAATAGTGGCCAAAACTTGAATGCAGGCTTCCACATTGACCAAAATGCTTGAAAACTATTAATGACATTACAGTACAAGAAAGTTATTTCCAAATTTAGAGGATGCCCCATTAAATACAAAAAAAACTTGGGGAAGATGGATCTCATACTCCTCTGTACTGATCCCTTTCTTTAATATCTTACAAGCTGGCCCCAAACAAACCTTCTGTAAGTCACTTTGTTTGGTAAACCATTGGTGGCATTGGCTATTAGCCACCACCTAATTCATATAATACTTAGATATGAAGCTTTAGGAGCGCTCTTTATAAGGTCAAACACAGGTACTTAACAGCTAATTGTTTACTTTCCACCATGCTAAATGGTGGACCGCAGTCTGGAGCCAGGACCGACATTTCTATGTGGACCGCCAGCAAGTCCCCAGAGAAGGTTCCTCCATCCTCTGCAATGATTGTTTGCCAGGAACTCCAGGATCCTAACAAGCAATGATGTGATGTATGTGCCCCACCCACATCATCACAGGAGGACAGGACAGACTTTTAACCACCCAGACCTGCAGCCTGCACGGCACTTAAAATCAAGCACATAGCCATGAATAGCCATTGACAAACATTAGTATGCAATACTTAGGGCAATTGTGAACTTCCAGTCTTACATCATTTCGGGCTGCTGGGTGAAGACCCAAAGAGGAACAAAAACCCAACATGTTGCTGCCCTGAAGACTTTGGTTAAGGTAAGTATTAAAAAAACAAGAGTTCAGAGTTGGGCTTTCAACTCTTCTTATCTCAAATCCAGGTAGTCGTGGAGAATGATTCATTTGTTTCCCCTAAAATATGAAAGTTATTTTTATGGATAAAAGGATTAAATAAGCCAAAAAATATGTGAAATAATATGCTGCATTATTGGGTGTTCTGAGATGTGATAAGACCTCTGCAATGTTTTCTTAGTTTCAGTTTAGTTACTGATGTGGTCTCTTTGTAAATTGTGTTCCAGTATTGTATTATTTTAGGATAAGACTACCGCGAGTGAATGACATAATTCCAATTTTCAGGCTTGGAAAAGTTTTAGGCTGTAATGTGAAATACATTTCTAATATGTTATTTCTGCTAGAACAAAAAAGCAGTTCCTGGAAACAAGTTAAACCAAGCCAGCTACCAATGCCCTGCATTCTGGGCTCTGCAGTCCGGGTCTTGTGCCGAACGGCTGCTCTGCTGCCTACTGAGCAGAGGACGTCGCTTGGCATGGGCGGCATTCAAAGAAGGCTTTGCATTTGCTCAATGAATGCAGAACCTTATCTAATTGGACGAGGTAGAGATTGTGATGTCACTGCCCCTCCTCTCCACCTCATGCATTCAAAGAAAACTTTGCATTCATTGATAAAATGCAGAGCAGGCGACCTTCTGTGTTCAGTAAGCAGCAGGCCATCCTCTTGGCATGGGACTCGGAAGCTAGTGGAGATCACTGAGATAGTGGTGTAGCAGTGGAATCTGTTACAGTGATTTCCAGTTTTTAGAGGGATCCCACAGGTATGCTATATGCATACAGTATCTCACAAAAGTAAGTACACCCCTCACATTTTTGTAAATATTTTATTATATCTTTTCATGTGACAACAGTGAAGAAATTACACTTTGCTACAATGTAAAGTAGTGAGCTTGAAAAACAGTGTAAACTTGAACATTGAACGTTGAACATTTTCACTTAGGGGTGTACTCACTTTTGTTGCCAACCGTTTAGACATTAACTGCTTCCGGACCAGCCGCTGCAGTTTTATTGCGGCAGGTTGGTTTCCCTGCGCGAAACCACGTTAATATACGTGATCTCGCGGGGTCCGGATAGCAGGAATGCGGGCGCCGCCGCACAGCGTGGGTGCCGATGCTCGGGTCCCACGGACTTGATGTCCGCTGGGAGTCCCGCGATCGTCTCACGAAGAGGAAGAACGGGGAAATGCTAATGTAAACAAGCATTTCCCCATTCTTCCTAGTGACAGGACACTGATCACCGCTCCCTGGGAGCGGTGATCAGTGTCGTGTCACACATAGCCCACCCCCCCTACATTTAGAACACATCCCTAGGACACACTTAACCCCTTCCCCGCCCCCTACTGGTTAACCTCTTCACTGCCAGTCACATTTACACAGTAATAAGTGCATTTTTATAGCACTAATCGCTGTATAAATGTGAATGGTCCCAAAATGGCGCCAAAAGTGTCTGATGTGTCCGCCATAATGTCGCAGTCACGATAAAAATCGATGATCGCCGCCATTACTAGTTAAAAAAAAATTATTAATAAAAATGCCATAAAACTATCCCCTATTTTGTAGACGCTATAACTTTAGAGCAAACCAATCAATAAATGCTTATTGCGATTTACCAAAAATATGTAGAGGAATATGAATCGGCCTAAATTGAGGAAAAAAATTTTTTTTTAGATATTTTTTGGGGATATTTATTATAGTAAAAAATATTGCTTTTTTTTTTTTTTTAAATTGTCGCTCTATTTTTGTTTCTAGCGCAAAAAATAAAAACCGCACAGGTGATCAAATACCACAAAAAGAAAGCTCTATTTGTGGGAAAAAAAGGACGTCAATTTTGTTTGGGAGCCACGTCGCACGACCGCGCAATTGTCAGTTAAAGGGACGCAGTGTTGAATCGCAAAAAATGGCCTGGTCATTGGGCAGCCAAATCCTCCGGGGCTAAAGTGGTTAATGGCTGTGTGTTGAGTTATTTTGAGGGGACTGCAAATGTACACTGTTATACAAGCTGTACACTCACTACTTTACATTGTAGCAAAGTGTCATTTCTTCAGTGTTGTCACATGAAAAGATAGAAGAAAATATTTACACAAATGCCAGGAGTGTACTCATTTTTGTGAAATACTGTATGTAAAATAAACAAACACAAACATTTTTGAAAGTAATACATGTGAAACAAAGAAATCTATAATAATAATAATAATAATAATAATAATAATAATAATATTAAGTGCTCAGTCCAAAGAAATGCTGTTCAAAAATTCCACAAATGACGGTGTCCGTCCATAGAGGAGTGAAGGAGTCTCGACACCAGAAAGGTAACCCTTGGTAAATGCTATATCATTATGTGCTCATATAAAAAAATACGCACTCATCAGATTGCATTGACCTCCTTATACAACAAGAAAAATCAGCCCCCCGTGATCCATTGGCTCAGATGGCAGGGATCCAGGATAAAAAAAAGAGGAGGGATCCTCTCAGTGTAAAAAATGCTTATTTATTGATAAAAAGCCATTCGCTCCTAAAGCAAACACTTAAAAACATACAAACTCTATATACCCAATCTATCCGGTCATTTAGGAAGCCGCTGTGCAGTTTGCGTACGTTCCACCTAGACCAGAAGTTAGCGCACCAAGAGTTTACGCTTGACGCGTTTTGTCACCATGGGACGTCCTCAGAAGCAGCAATCTGAGCCAATGGATCGCAGACCCATCTAACCACGAGGAGAGGATATCTATCCCAGGCATCAACATAATGGCATTATCCGGTCCTTGAGTGATCAAAAAGTGAGGCTGACTTTTCTTGTTGTATAACAAGGAGGCAATGCAATTTTGTTTTATATGAGCGCGTAGTGATATAGAATTACCAAGGGTTACTTTTCTGGTGTCATAACACAAGTATCTCCTTCACTCCTCTATGAATGGACACTGTCGTTTGTGAAATTTTTGAACAGCATTACTTTGGACTGAGCACTTATTGTTATTTTATATTTCTTTGTTTCACATTTATTAATTTCAAAAATGCTATATACATCCAAGCTGAATCAATGTAACTATGTAAAAATATCTGTACTTGGAACACGTCTTTAGGGAACTGTCCCAAGTTTTTTTTTTTTTTGTCCTTTAATAAATATAACCTCTAATCCTCTATAACACTCATCCAGATTCCTGGAGATGTAACAGAGAGTCCCATTTGTTTAGTCGTTTATCAAATAAGCCCGTTGCAGGAAGATTAGGGGTAAATCCGCTTTGATGAATGTTCCCCCTCCATAGTCCTGGAATGTGAGAAACCTGTAATTCTCATTGTGTCTCTACACACGTGTGCTTCATGTTGTTGGTGAATAGATGGGGGGAAATGGTGTCATCTGTGTAGGTGGGGGGGGGGGGGGGGGATTGGCCTCCCTGAGTTTCAGTGTATTTTCGCTCATCCATAACTAGTCAATTGCTCCAGCTTTGGTCTCTTTAGTTTAACATCTAAACTTTTCAGTCTGCCAGGAAACCCGTGTATCACTGTCTTGTCTCAGTGACTTGCTTTATTCTTTGTGTACAGAGAGAAAATCCGACATGAAAACAATACAAGTACCGTGTCCCTAAAGCAAACAAGAGCCGTCCCTAACAGCCATAGATCTCTCCCAGCCTCCCAGGAGGTACATAGGTAGTTCCTGGGAGGGAGGCATGTGTGTACAGCTCCCGGGATATTCCCTGTCACCAGCCCGTGACGTGCTGATGTCATATTTAATGGCTGGAAAATTGTTATTGAGTGAAACCCAACCAACCTTAGCACCCTGAGACGATGCAATCAGCTTTGTTGATAAGCAGGGGAATAATCTGCAGTATGTTTCACAGCACATTGAGATCCATCGAAGGTGTTAATTTTTTCCAGAGGTCTGTCATGAAATTAATTCAAATGAAAAGAAAAAATTTTGGAGCGTTGCAAAGCAACGCTCCAAAATTTTTTCTTTTCATTTGAATTCATTTCATGACAGACCTCGGGAAAACATTTTGGTCGACCATGGCGAGGCCTGTTCTGAGTGGAACCATGATGTCTGGGTCATGGGTGAAAGAAATGTGGATGTAGTAGATGTAAAATATGAAGTTGACCCCCCATGACCATTAATGTGGATTTGCTTTAAATGTGGCTATAACAGCTTCCACTGTTCTGGGAAGACTTTCCACAAGATTTTTGAGGGCCTTTATGTGCCCTTGTGTGAGGTGAGGTACTGCTGTTGGATGAGAAGACCTGGCTCACAATTGGCGTTCCGATCCATCCCATAAGTGTTGGGTAGTGTTAAGGTCAGGGCTCTGTGCAGAACACTTGTGCTCCTCCACACCAGACTGGACATACCATGTCTTTATAGAGTTGGCTTTGTACACAGGGACACAGTCATGCTGGAGCAGAAAAAAGTTCTTCACCAAACTGTTACCACAAGGTTGGAAGAGCACAATTGTCTAAAATGTCTTTGGTGTAGTATTAACAGAACCCTTCACTGGAGATACCTGAACTATATAATTTGGACAAGGCTCACATGCTTTTGGCCATAAATCAGGTGGGATGGTCAGGTGACCACAAGCATTTGGCCATATCATGTATATCTCATTGCAGAGATTAAAATTTTCCAGAATTAAAATATTGGCCGTTGGCTAAGTAATAATCCAGCACAGTAGCTAGGATTTGTTTCTGAGAAGTTACCTTATATCTTCAGATGGAAGATCAGGCAGCTGGTGCACATTTAACGGTTCTCTCTCTTGTTCCAGAGACAAGATAAGGAGTAATGTGAATCCTGTGCAGATACTTCATCAGCCTCAGCTTTGTAGTGTGTGGCAGGTCTACGTGCTGCTGGCCACTAATTACTTTGACTGGATGTGATATACAGCTGCCTCTGACCTCGGGATTGCTCCTTGTAACTAAATATATCCATCAACGGCCCATTATATGGAAGTCTTCTGACCTCCCGCCACTATATAATGTAGATAAGACCTGCCTGCAACACGGACGCCACCAACACAAACTTGGTACCCTTCCAATCCATATACTACTCAACATACAAATATAAAGTGACATATCTTAGAATGTATAGTAGAATGTGTGCCAGTCCTGGGCACAGGAGAGATTGGGATGGTGAAAGCAGTCCAGATAAGGATGACAGACAGGCATATGTAGTGCACATAGGTTTTCCCATGTCCTTTTAGTGTAGCGCTCACCCCTGCAAGAGCCGCTGATGTTGTTACCGGTTATTATTTCTACTAGTGTAGTAGCAGCCAGGCAAATAGCAACAATAACTCATCTGGCTCAGTAAACGGTCTAGGGGTTGCCTTTTTAAAGTTTATTGCAGATTAACTTGGATGGGCTAAGGGAGTTGTGGGATACACCTGTCAGGAACCATGAATCAGACGGAGACAGAAAATGCAGTAAAAATCACACCTTTTAATATAGTGGTAAAACTGGTGCAAATAGTAAACGTAGTCAAAACATAGCCAGGGTTCAGTAATCAAAGCAGGTAGTCAGTGCAAGCCAGTAAATCAGGAAGCCAGAGATCAGCGTAGACAGAGACAGCAAACAGGATCAGGAACCAGAAGGGATGTCAGCCAGGCAAGTCTTTAACAGGAACACAGCAGAGACTCTTCAGATGTGTTGACCACGGCGAAGGCATGGCAGATATGAACCAGGCAGTTTAAATAGCCGGAAGGAGCTGGCTGATGAGCAGGAAATGATCACCAGATGAGGCACTGAGGAACAATGAGTGCTGGCAATTACCCGACAGCTGAGCACTGAAAATGGAGGGCTGAGCCCAGCCCTGACAACACAAGATACTGAACAGTAATGAGAGGACACTTATCTCTTTGCAGCTACTTCCTAGAACAGTCCCTTCAGTAATAGGACAGAAAGTGGACAACTCTGGAACATCATAAGCAGTGTTCCAGGTCAGGCAAGTCTTAGTATTGGTGCACCAGCAGTTAACAGCAATGACATAGGCTCACTAGGATCCTTCGCTCAGGTATGTACTCACAGTGTCCCTAGATATTTGGATGCCCCCCTCCAGACTCCTGGCAAACCGTCTCCTCAGTGAATCTTCCAGTCCAGATCTTCAGTGAAACCCCTCTCTTAGCTCTGATATACATTTGCAACAGGCTGGGCCCCCTAGCTGGGACCTTATTGATCACAAGCAAAATCTTCAGTTGAGCTGCCTAATAGGGCAGTAGTCCTTCTGGCTGGGAATCTCACCTCCTGGGAAAGAACACTGCTGTCTGAGGTTCCAAACTATTTATGCACTCTCCCAGCCACCTTCTGATCACCTTCCCCTGGCTTATCCACATAAATATTTAGGCTGTTCATCTGATTCTCCCACCCACTATATTCTCCCCCCCACTATATTTTTGAAGCCTCCTGAAAACAGGGGGAAGCAATCAAACCTGCAGAGCCCAAAGCAATCTAAAGCAATCACAAGCTGCTCTACTGATTACAGGAGAGCCACAAGAACTAAATTCACCTAACCTAACTAAGCAACCTATCTGGGAGGGTGCTGCATCAGTATGTATCCTTTTATGTTGGTCAAAGTTTATGGAGTGCCCAAGATGAGGGTCACCTAACATTAAAGCTGTGATCCAGCCAAGGACCTTCAACATCTACCCTCTGCCATAAACAGAAACCTCCACCCCCATTCTCGTTGCAGCAAAAACTAAAAGAGTATCTAAACCTCCAAAATATAATATATTGCAGCTTACCGTCCTTAAATGTGGTGGCTGGATTTGCTTTCTGGGAACACCTGAACAAGCGTTGAGGGGAAATATTACAATGGGGACCCTGGAGTTACCCTCCTCTTGGGGAGACTTCTTCTAAAATCTGACAGGGGTTGACCTCCAACTATCTCTTCTGTCTTGATTCTACAGTTGGCTACAGGGGTCGGCTCCTCGCCTGTACTAAAAATGCTTACTCTGATTTCACTGCACACTGCGAGCTTCTCGCATAGAAAATTGCAGCTGACCGCTACGGTAGAAGTGAACCCAATCAAAAGTCATCTTCAGTATTTTTAAATAGCCAGCTTTGTGTAAAACAATCCGTGGTGATCCTGCTATGTCCTAGGGTGATAACAAATTGTGCTTCAGCTGTGTCACTCTATCACATTGGGTTTCTGATGGAGACTACATGTGGCCCTTTCAGCACACATTACACAGGCATGTTCCATTGTTGTCACCATTGGGAAACCCACCCTGACCATTCCAGGAGTGCACGTTCTTTTCCACTTTCCTCACGCATAGGGCCGTCCATTGAAATGAATGATCTGCCCTACATGCAATGCATGGGAATGCTCTGAAACCACATGGAAACGCGTGTGCGCACTTCGTCATATGCACAAGTGTGAACCAAGCCTTACAAAGGTAAGAAACAAGACAATACACAGTACATCGAGCAAACTAAATGCACTCAGATAGGGCTGACATCTCCTTTACATGCATTCTCTCAATGTTTTGATGGAACTCCACACATCTGGAGCGGGCTCGTACACACTCCCGACAAGCTGTGACTATCTCCCGAGGTTCCTGATGATGATAAGATCTATCGCAACTGCTCAATAAAATAACACTAATAGCCCATCGCAGAGATCAGGCTATCGCTGCCAAAACTCTTGGCGTAAATCAAAAAAAGAAGCGAGGAGAGCGCCAAAAAATCTCTTAAGCGGCGATGTCTGGATTGTTTGTGCTCTGGATCGTGTCTGCTTCCCCTCCGCAGATGTGCAGAACAAGGTACAAACACCGCACAGCTGCAGATGGGCCCTCGATAAGAAAGAGATGTTATCCATGGGAATGCCCAGAGCCCTGTTGGGAAATGTGGGGGCTCTGGAGGGAAGAAGTCCGTGCGATAAGAGATGAATAAGAGATAAGAGATTAATTTTATCAAATGGATCAAAGGGAAATATCTGCAGCCTATAGCGAAAAATTCTTCCCCCCCCCCTTTTTTTTTCTTTTGCCAAAAATTGTTTTTTTAGGTTTATCATACTACAAAAGATGGTTGTGATTGATGATGTTACAAGAGATTGTTGTGTTTTGTTGCTCTAACATTATTAGAGATAGTTGCGATCCACTGTTGTCATACTACATGAGTTGGTTTTGATCGACTGATGTCATGTTACATGAGATAGTCGTAGTTGAATGATGCCATGTTACACGAGATAGTCGTGGTTGACTAATGCCATGTTACACGAGATAGTTGTACTTGACTGATGCCATGTGACACGAGATAGTTGTGTTTGGCTGATGCCATGTTACACGGGATAGTCATGGTTGATTGATGCCATGTTACATGAGATAGTTGTGTTTGACTGATGCCATGTTACACGAGATAGTCGTGGTTGACTGATGCCATGTTACACAAGATAGTTGTGGTTGACTGATGCCATCACAAGAGATTGTTGTGATCAAGTGACAAAAGACTGTTCTGATTGACTGATGTTACAAGTGTAGCACTCACCCCTGAAGGAGCCGCTGTTTTCTTGAGTCCCCTGTTCTTACTGCACACAACTCAAGCAAGCGACACCACAGTCTATGACACACCTGGGCACAACATATATGTAAAACAAGGGCCAATGTAATATACGGTTGGTGACAAACAAGTGCAATAGAGAGGAACCCCTAATCCCTATACAAGGGGTTATCTTGCTTAAAGTGGTTGTAAACCCTTACAATCCACTTTTTGCTACAGGTAAGCCTATAATAAGGCTAACCTGTAGCTACCCCAGATACAATGGCGTCCATAGGGGGGCCAGAGGGGGCCCTGACCCCCCACCCCAACATTATGCTGTGCCCCACCATGTGCCCCCCCAATTAAAAAAAAAATTTTCTCTTTTTTTTACAAAAAGGCAATGTCTTTTTGTTTGCATTCGTAGCGGATGCGCCACATCTTACTCGGGCAGCCGCTGGAGTAACACAGTCTCTATTGAGAGGGAGAGCGTCCCCAGTCAGCTCCTGCGGGTGATTTCTCCCGCCTCCCTCTGCTCACTGACACTGCATAATGCGAGCACTCACAGAACCATGGCCGCCCGATCTGCTCCTTCCTCTGCATCCTCATTGGCAGGGAGAAAAGCGAGTTGCAGGAAGGACTCCACCAGGACTCTCAGTTACTGAAAAAACAGACTGATTTCTCCTGTCCTTAGGACAGGAGAACCAGCCTGTAAATTCCAAGAGATGCCAGACCAGCGCTGTCAATAGCAGGGGCAGGACAGCAAGAGGAGGCTGGGGAACCCCACAGTGGCAGAACACCAGGGCCTGGTGGCAAGACAACCTTCGCAACCCTGATAGTTCTCCCACTGCTTTGGACCCTTATATTTTCTTGGTATGCTGGTGACATATACCTCTTGTTTTCTGCCACCCTGGGGGGCTCCAATACAGTAGGAAGGGAGCTCACTGAACATGTGAAAGGGCCCGTTGTGGGATCGTAGTAAAGGACCCCAGGATATATATATATATAAAATTGCATTTTATAGTTGCCCCCCCCCTACTTTTGTCCCTGTTCCCCATGTGCCCCTCTAAGTATGAAAGCTGAAGATGCCACTGCCCAGATATCTCCTAAACCTGCACAGTTTGGAGATATTCCCTGTATCTGTATGTGCTGACGTCATCGGCATATGCACACTGAAGTAACGGCACGTACTTACTTCAGTGAGTGTGCTGTTACCAGCGGCTCCCGCATGCATGCGCAGGAGTGACGGCATTGCGGCTCTGACAAATCACAGCGCCGGAGCCCGCGATACCCAGAAGTAACTCTGGGATCGATGACGCCGGCCGGTGCTGTGTACGGGCACCGCAGCAGGGGCTTCGATCTCAGGTGAGTATTACATAATTGCATACTAGCTCATTAAGCC
This sequence comes from Lithobates clamitans, assembly GCA_037952925.1. NCBI lineage: Eukaryota > Metazoa > Chordata > Amphibia > Anura > Ranidae > Lithobates > Lithobates clamitans. The sequence goes on from JBBGZY010002694.1 coordinate 345,443, forward strand.
TTTGTCTTGCAGGCTTTTTTTTCTTTTTTCTGTGTGGGTTTACAACCACTTTAAGGGGGGGGTTAGTAACGCAATAATAATCCTCAGTCTATATAAAACCCTTTTCCCCGCTGGCCAGCACGTTGGGGCCCAAATCCATTGTTGGAGCACTTTGAATAAAGATCCTTCAAACACTGGTGAAGACTCCTACACTATGACCCATATGTGCAGCGATGTTCCTCTTCAAGAATACCTTCAGCGTACCTCCCTGTTTTCTTTTTCTCTGCCCCCGCTTACCTTACTCACCCAGCCACCAGATTCAATGTTGTCCTACTGACATCCTTATGTCAGCAGACACCACTGGGTCCTGCACTGCCATACTTGTGACATTATCGAGAGACCCACCGGCTCTTCCAAGTTCAGTCAGCAGGGCCTTGTGATAACATGCTGTTAGGCCTGCCCCCCTCCTACTTGTGAATGAATGACTAAAGTCCTCCTGAGATATGTGACATGCATGTCCCTGGAGGCCTATTGAGCATTATGCACGTCATTCATCTATGCAAATGCTTTTTTTCAAAAGAAGGTACATTTTTTTTAAAAATGCAATATTTCTGGAGAGGATGGGAGAAGGGATGGAGAGGGAGGAAGTTCATATATAGGGTGAAGGTCTGCTTTAAACATGGCGTAGTTGGGTTGGCCATTGGCCTCTCATTGACTCCTGGGGATGACTGCTGATCTCTCTCTATTCCAAATCAATGGCTCAACAAAATCAGTAACCGCAGCATTCTCTCCAACAATTGGACAGTGGAATCAGTCAGCGTCAGTGACAATCTCAGGTGCCAGGGAATGTCCTCTGCTGTGCCTCTGTCCTTCCCAAATGAGGTGGTGAGTGTTTTGCCAGCAACCAGATGCAGAAACTGTCTCTTTATGTCCTCCTCACCTCACCCTGTGCCAGGAAACAAGCCTATCCCTTTTCCTCCCCCAGTCTACAAAACAGGCTTGTATGGAACTTTTCTCCCACAATCCCCAGCTCCTCCCAGCATTCAGAGCAGTCCACATCCTCTTCCTCTGTGTGGTGAGGGAACTTAGGCCACACACAGCTCTGTAATGACCAGGCCACATGTCAGGTGCGGACTGGACCCGGGGGCAAGGTGGAAATGCCCCCCCAGGCTGCTCTGGTGCTTCAAAAAAAAGCTGACACTTCTCTCACAGTACTAGTCCTGGCTGAGACCTGGTTCCACTGCTGGCTGCCACTGAACACTGTCTGGTGTATAGCAACCAGTGACGTCACATAATGCACAGAGAGACCCCACCATTCAGAGCAGAGGAGGATTTAACTTCCTCTTCCTCCCACCTCCTTGCTCAGAAAGGGAAGGGAAGTGGATTTGAGAGTCTAAGTTGAGGCCGGGGATGGAACCTGTTTGGGCTGTCATGTGGGAGCCGGGCAGGGAAAGAGAGGATGGCAGCTGAGCTGGTGCTGGATGACAGATGACACCCTGGAGGAGGAGGTCACATCCTTAGATTTCAGGGGTTCGTGCTGGGACTTATAGTCCTTCATTTTTGGGTATGTGACACCCAGCATGAACCCCTCATAGTTGAGGATGTGACCCCCCCTTGAAATCACGTACCTGATCGGAGGCCGAAGTGCTGACAGGGCTTCCCTTGTGGCCGAGTGCAGGGCACCCGTAATGATGATGACAGGGAGTGCTACGCCCAAAGAAGCAGGGGTTTCCGGCTGCAACAAACTGAGTGCTGAGGACATGTCTGCTAGATGAGCAGGATGTACTGCTGGGAGTCCCTCAGATGTACCAAATGAGTCTTGGCAGAAGGAAGACCCAGATGCAAGGTCAGGAGCCCGGCCAGTAGTCAAACATGGGACATCAGCCGGGGGTAAAGCAGCAAGCAGAGTCAGGAGTAAGCCAGGGTCATATACTGGGAATCAGGCAGCAGCAAAGTCAGAAGAGCAAGCCAAAGGTCATGCACAGATCAGCAGGCAGGAGCAGAGTCAATGGAGCAAGCCAAGGGTTGAAGTCAGGAATGAAGACAAGACTGGTCAAAGGCAAGCCGGGTTGGTAACAGGCAAACCAAAAGTAGCAAGAACAGGAGTTAAGGTTTTTGATTAACGTTTCGATTAAGGTTTTGGTTAAGGTTTTGGATTAATAAAAAAATAAATAAAAATGGGCTTCTCAATCTAAAATGCCCGGGCCTATTTTTTTGTCCCAGTTCGGGCCTGGTAATGACAGTCTCCTCTTCACAGCTGTGCATCCATCAGTTTGAGCAAGAACAGCAGCAGAGACCGTGAAAACTGACTGCCAGGTCCGGTCAAATAAGCCTGTGCTCTTCATGTGTCAGAGCTGTGGACCGGGGCTACACAAGATACTGTTGGGTTTGACCAATGTCATGTTACAAGAGGCTATTGTGTTTGACTAATTAAGTGTCACAAATGACTGTTGTGTTGGACTAATGTCATGTTACAAGAGAGTGTACAGACTTCTTCCAAGCTATATAAGAGATTGCTACCCTGAGATGACTTACCAATATACAGTGCTTTGAAAAAGTATTCATACCCCTTGAAATTTTTCACATTTTGTCATGTTACAACCAAAAAAACGTAAGTTTATTTTATTGGGATTTTATGTGATAGACCAACACAAAGTGGCACATAATTGTGAAGTGGAAGGAAAACGATAAATGGTTTTCGAAATTTATTCAAAGAAATATGTGAAAAATGTGACGTGCATTTGTATAGCGCCCCCCCTGAGTCAATACTTTGTAGAACCCCCTTTCGCTGCAATTACAGCTACAAGTCTTTTTGGGGATGTCTCTACCAGCTTTGCAAATCTAGAGAGGGGAATTTTGCCCATTCTTCTTTGCAAACTAGCTCAAGCTCTGTCAGATTGAATGGAGAGCGTCTGTGAACAGCAATTTTCAAGTATTGCCATAGATTCTCAGTTGCATCTAGGTCTAGACTTTGACTGGGCCATTCTAACACATGAATATGCTTTGATCTAAACCATTCCATTGTAGCTCTGGCTGTATGTTTGGAGTCGTTGTCCTGCTGGAAGGTGAACCTCCACCCCAGTCTCAAGTCTTTTGCAGACTCTAACAGGTTTTCTTCTAAGATTGTCCTGTATTTGGCTCTATCCATCTTCCCATCAACTCTGATTAGCCTCCCTGTCCCTGCTGAAGAAAAGGATCCCCACAACATGATGCTGCCACCAACATGTTTCACGGTGGGGATGGTGTGTTCAGAGTGATGTGCCGTGTTAGTTTTCCGTCACACATAGCGTTTTGCTTTTAGGCCAAAATGTTCAATTTTGGTCTAATTTGACCAGGGCACCTTCTTCCACATGTTTGCTGTGTCCTCCACATGGCTTCTTGCAAACTGCAAATGGGACTTCTTATGGCTTTCTTTCACCAATGTCTTTCTTCTTGCCACTCTTCCATAAAGAACAGGTTTGTGGAGAACACGACTAATAGTTGTCCTGTGGACAGATCCTCCCACCTAAACTGTGGATCTCTGCAGCTCCCCCCAGAGTTACCATGGACCTCTTGGCTGCTTCTCTGATTAATGTTCTCCTTGCCCGGCCGGTCAGTTTAGGTGGACGGCCATGTCTTGGTAGGTTTGCAGTTGTGCCATACTCTTTCCATTTTCCGATGATGGATTGAACAGAGCTCTGTGAGTTGTTCAAAGCTTGGGAGATTTTTTTTATAACCTAACCCTGCTTTATACTTCTCCACAACTTTATCCCTGACCTGTAATCACACAATAAGTCTAAAATCATAAACAACACGCCAAGTCTCTGATAATTATGCTTATTGAAGCAGCGCTAAGTGTCCGTTGTTGCACAACACTATTTATAGAGCAAATGTTGAAGAGACAGGAAAGTTCAAAAATAAAGTTGTGGTCTGTGGATATGAAGATGTGCGTAGAGATCCTTCCACCAGTGATGATCACCGCGTGAGGGGGTCACCCCCCGTGAGAATGCACTCACCACAATTTTAATAACCACAAGCCTTTAGATAATGATCTTTGAAAACCTCTCTGTTTCCTTGGTTCAACCACCAGGTGGTGCAATACCCTCTCGGCAAATGTAAAATAGGGAGAAAAATAAATGCTATATAGCGTAATATTGCTTATGAAAGTTTATTAAATAATACACAACATTACACTCCCCCCGTTAAAATCTGCGTACCAGATACAAAAGTATATTAGAGCATTGAAAAGTGCACTGTGCCTGTTAATTCGACCTCCGGGAGGAACGCCGGGATGCGCGCTGTAAGCAGCTGGTCTTTTTTCGCTTCCTGGTTTCCTTCCGTGGAACGCACACGTCACTTCCGGTAGATTGCGACCCTGACGCGTTTCGTCACTTCCGGACGTCGTCTGAGGGCGCCATCAGAGACTTGGCGTGTTGTTTATGATTTTAGACTTATTGTGTGATTACATGTTTAATTTTTTAAAGTAGCTGCTTTAGTCAGCTGCATTAGATTACGGAGTGATTTCAAGGCGCGGATTAATGTGAGGCAGAGGCGGTTATATTGTCCACACATCTTTAGTTTATCCCTGACCTGTCTGGTGTGTTCCTTGGTTGTTTGTTCATTAAGGTTCTCTAACAAACCTCTGAGGGCTTAACAGAACAGCTGTATTTATACTGAGATTAAATTACACAGGTGGACTCTATTTACTAATTAGGTGACTTCTGAAGGCAATTGGTTCCACTAGATTTTAGTTAGGGGTATCGGAGTAAAGGGGGCTGAATACAAATGCACCCCCCACACTTTTCATATATTTATTTGGAAAAAATTTTGAAAACCATTTATCATTTTCCTTTCACTTCACAATTATGAGCCACTTTGTGTTGGTCTATCACATAAAATCCCAATAAAATACATTTACGTTTTTGGTTGTAACATGACAAAATGTGGAAAATTTCAAGGGGTGTGAATACTTTTTTCGAGGCTCTGTAACTTCTGTGCACACTCTGCCTGTTGTATGACCCAAGTACTGAATGCATTGTACCGCAGCAGTAGGGTACCACATCTTCACCCACCATCCAATCCCTCTTCCTTTCTCCACCCAGTACTCCCGCACACTGTTAGGGCTCATTCTGCCGCATACATAACCCTCTCCATGTTTCTCCATAACTGACCGGCACAATTGACAATAACAACCGTGCTTAACGTGCTCCTAAATCTGCTTTGTGGAGTGACCTGCCTCCTGCATGTCTCCCATTGTACTCAGCTCTTAAGTTAATCTATGTCTGTTCATGTTACACGGAGTATAATAAAGAAATGAATTATGCAGGACGTTCGGCTCTCAGCTCCTGCCAGAAGCAATGAAACGCCATCAGATTATGTTTCTGTGAAATCTCGATCCGGGTCCCGAGGGGGGAAATACACTGGAAGGATAACATTTACACATGGAAAGCAAATCATCCAATAGCCGGGACTGAGAGCGGTGCGCCGTGTTCCCAGTCGTAGCCGGCCTCATGAATAACGTAGCTTCGTGTCCCCACAATCCCTCGTTCTGACGTTGGCTTGTCACAGTCTGCTCTCTATCTGCACGACAACTTGACAGATCTACGCACTGTGTGGAAGTTGCTAAAACCCGTAGACGTGTCCCCCCGAGACGGTTCAATGTAGTAGATGAGGCTTTCATTTTGCATGACCCGGGACCTCCCTACTGTCATCACACAAAGAACATCTGTCCAGAATTCGGCCAACTTCCTTGTGTGAGACTAATTCAGAAAGTTTTAGAGCTCCTCAGTAAAGGGGACTCATATCCTTTATATGTAAATGTATAAGAAACCTTCACCAACCTATAGAACTTGGTCCAGATGTCCAAATAACAAACATCTATTAAAGAACTATAGATCTATGGTCAATATGTAAACTCATATATTCACGTCTACATTGTACGAGGGTTGTACCAAAATGCAAAAATGTGCAAATGGTATAACCTTTTAAAAGAGACTTATTGTTTTTTTTATTAGCAGAGTCGTAGTTACCTAGGTGGATGCAGCATCTGTCCCCTGTTGGCTCTAAAACTGAGAACCAAGCGATCAAACACCGCCGATCACTCAGTTCTCAGGGCTCCCTGAGCAGAGAGTTTGTGGCTGTCATTCACCGATTTCTGCCCCCCTCGCTCATTGGAGCACTGGGCTGTGGAGGGGGCGGGAGCGCCTGGCTCAGGCTCTCAGTGGCTCCCAGAGAGGCTGAGCCAGGTGCCGGCCCATTCATGAGGGCGGATCCCGACTTCATTGTCACGATCTTACCTGACCTGGACCGGCTCTGTGACCTCAGCCGACAGCGGGCTTCTGCTGTCTGCTTAAAACAGGTCACAGAAGTGCAAAACGAACTGCACTCCTGTGATCCACAGGAGAAGTACAGCCAAACAAGCTTTGGTTGTACTTCTCCTTTAATTAACCTACATGGGATGTTCAAATTCCACATTGATAGAGTAATGCCCTGTACACACAGTCGGACATTGATCGGGCATTCCGACAACAAAATCCTAGGATTTTTTCCGACGGATGTTGGCTCAAACTTGTCTTGCATACACACGGTCACACAAAGTTGTCGGAAAATCTGATCGTTCTAAATGCGGTGACGTAAAACACGTACGTCGGGACTATAAACGGGGCAGTGGCCAATAGCTTTCGTCTCTTAATTTATTCTGAGCATGCGTGGCACTTTGTCCGTCGGGTTTGTGTACACACGATCGGAATTTCCGACAACGGATTTTGTTGTCGGAAAATTTTATAGCCTGCTCTCAAACTTTGTGTGTCGGAAATTCCGATGGGAAAATGTGTGATGGAGCCCACACACGGTCGGAATTTCCGACAACAAGGTCCTATGACACATTTTCCGTCGGAAAATCCGACCGCGTGTACGGGGCATTACTCTTCCTCTATATGAAGGTACTGCTCAACATGACCTCCTGGTTTTGACTGGTACCCACTCCCACTTCCAGGTGACTTCGCCGCAGCAAATTTTAGACAAGATCCATTGTATAAATGGATCTTGTCTAAAATTATCAAACAGCCACCAATATTAATACTCAATCACATTGTGGGGTTCATTGATATACACTATATATTGGGACACCTGCCTTTACACGCAAGTGGAGAGGGATTAAAACACCTGTCAGTTTTTATTGCTGTCTGTGCCCCTGTTCAGGAGATTCCTCTCTATTTGTTCTGTTTATCATTATCATGGAAAGTGAAAGTTAAGGAAAATCACAAATTTTGGGTTGTCCCCAGAAAAGTAATAGAGGGGAAATCTTCCAATGGGGACACTAGTTCTGGTGACCTGGGGGGTCCCCAAGGAATTCCCCTAATTTGCAGGGATTTCCTCTAACTTCCAGTTTGGCTATGGGACAGGAAGTGAAGATAAATCTCCGCAATGGGACACAGATGGGGAAAAAAAAAAATCTGACTGAGGTTATAACCCCTCCCCTTACTCTATCCAAAATGAAAAAAAAAAAGTTTTGCCTATAGTTCTACTTTAAATGATTCAGATTATCGAACACATTTTAACCTCTTCAAGCCCGCCGGACGTCAAATGACAGCCGGGCGGCGCGACTCTCGTTCTGGGTGGACGTCATAGGACAGCCCTCCAGAATGACCACTCTCGCGCGCCCCCGGGGGCGTGCAGTGATCGCGATCCCGATCAGTGTAAAGAGCCATGGCCGCGGCTCTTTAACCATGCGATTGGCTGTGTCTAATTACAGCCAGTCACATGTAAACACAGAGATGTCGTTAATTGGCGCTCCTCGCCTCATACTGACAGAGTGTGAGGAGAGGAGAGCCGATCAGCAGCATCTCCTCACAGAGGACATCTAAGGATGTAATCAGGGACCTGATCATCAGTGCCCTGATTACAATTAAGTGCCAGCAAGGCCAGCAATGCCACTGCCACAAATCAGCGCCAACCAGTTCCCACAATTGGCACCAATCTGTGCCCACAAGTGCTAGCAATCAGAGCCAAAAGGGCCAGCAATCAGTGGCCATCATTGATGCCAGTCGGTGCTGGCTATCAGTGCTGCCTATCCATGTGCCCACCAGTGCCGCCTATCTGTGCCCAATGCCACCCATCAGTGCCGCCTATCTGTGCCCACCAGTGCCGCCTATCTGTGCCCAGTGCCCACCAGTGCCACCCATCAGTGCCGCCTATCAGTGCCGCCTATCAGTGCCCATAAGTGCAGGGCATATTCGTGCCTCCTCATCAGTGCCCATCAGTGCTGCCTCATCAGCGCCCATCAGTGAAGGAGATAAATTACTTTATTTACAAAATTTACTGACAGAAACTAAGAAATACTTTTTTTTTTTCCAAATTTTTGGTCTTTTTTTTTTAATGAAAAAATAAAAAACCCAGGAGTGATTAAATACCACCAAAAGAAAGCTCTAATTGTGTGAATAAAATGATATAAATTTCACATGGTTATAGTGTAGCATGACCGCGCAATTGTCATTCAAAGTGTGACAGCGCTGAAAGCTGGAAAATGGCCTGGGCAGGAAGGGGGTGTAAGTGCCCTGTATTGAGGTGGTTAATATTACACGAAAATAACCAGAGTAAATACAAAATGCAGTTTTTAAATGATGAAGGGAAAAAAGCTGTCCAAACCTGCCTGGCCCTATGTGAAAAAGTAATTGCCCCCTAAACCTAATAACTGGTTGTGCCACCCTTGGCGGCAACAACTGCAATCAAGTGTTTGCGATAACTGGCAATGAGTTTTTCACATCGCTGTGGAGGAATTTTGGCCCACTCTTCTTTGCAGAATCGTTCTAATTCGGCCACATTGGAGGGTTTTCCAGCATGAACGTCCTGTTTAAGGTCATGCCACAGCATCTCAATCAGATTTAAGTCCAGACTTTGATTGGCCACTCCAAAACCTACATTTTTTTATTCAGAGGTGGAGTTGCTGGTGTGTTTCGGATCATAGTCCTGCTGCATAACCCAAGTGCGCTTGAGGTCAGGAACTGATGACCAGACCTTCTCCTTCAGGATCTTCTGGTAGAGCGCAGAATTCATGGTTCCATCGATTATGGCAAGTCGTCCAGCCCCAGACCATCACACTACCACCACCCTGTGTGACTGTTGTTATGATGTTCTTGTTATGAAATGCCGTGTTAGTTTTACACCAGATGTAACGGGGCGCACACCTTCCAGAAAGTTAAACTTTTGTCTCGTCAGTCCACAGAATATTTGCCCAAAAGTCTTGGGGAAAAACGAGATGTTTTGGGCAAATGTGAAACGAGGCTTTGTGTTCTCTTTGGTCAGTAGTGGCTTTGGCCTTGGAACTTTCTCTTGGATGCCATTTTTTCCCAGAGTCTTTCTTATTGTTGAATCTTGAACACTGATCTTACCCGAGGTAAGTGAGGCCTCCAGTTCTTTTAGATGTTGTTCTGGGTCCTTCCTGGCACGGAATGGTGCCCTTTCTACTAGTATTTCTAATGTGTAATAAATATATCGATAATGAAAGGCCTAGCACACAATCGTACACCTTGCAGAATGACGCTTTTTTTTTCTTCTAGGTTCTCAAGAGCAGTTCCAATGTTCCTCGATAACTCTTTCAGGAAGTGGGGAAAGATCAGGGAATTTGTACCTCCATTTGGAATCAAAGGACAAGGTAGGAAAACAAAGAACTCAATGAAATGTGTTCCGCAATCCAGGTTTTCCCCGGCTTCGTACAATTTTAAAATAAAACTTTGGACAAAATAAAAAAAATACATATATGATGTAGTCTGTCATCAGCAGTCTTTGGTTTTCCTGTAATTATAGGTTTGTTACCTGATGATCCTGGGAATAGCTCTGTTTTTGTTCAACTTCCTGTATAAGGGTGACAACGCTGTTTTTTGTGCAGTGAAATTGGGGTTGTCACCCCATGTTGGTCTTAGACAGCGCCTAGACAAGCTCACCTGGTGCCCAGGGCTAAGATTCTACACTGTACTCCAAGCCTCCTCCCCAGAGCCCGCTTATAGGGCAGTACAAGCAGTTCCTTTGTACTGGGCCTGGGGCCCGTCAGCTCAAAAGGGGGGTCCCAGCAGTTTTATAGTTAATTTCTGCCTAAATAAATAAAAGGGTTTTACAAAGTCACACCCCTGCTCCTACTTGCTTACCAGATAGCCCTGTGCCACATGTTGCGCTGCACACAGCAGCACAGACGGTCCCTTTGTACCAGGGCCGGGCCCCATCAGTTTTTTTCAACAGGGGCGCCCGGACAGCTTTATAGTTCACGTTTGCCTAAATAAATGAAAAGACTTTACTTAGTCACACACCCACTCCTACTTGATTACCAGGGCATAGGCAGATAATCCTGTGCCGCCCAAGGCAGTACAACCAATCCTTTCGTCCCGGGGCCCAATCAGTTCAACAGGAGGGCCCAGGCAGTTTTATAGTTCATTTCTACCTAAATAAAAAAAAAAGATTTTACTAAGTTACACCCCCGCTGTTACTGGCACACTCTGCACAGGCACGCGGCACACTCTGCACAGGCAAGCGGCACACTCTGCACAGGCAAGCGGCACACTCTGCACAGGCACGCGGCACACTCTGCACAGGCAAGCGGCACACTCTGCACAGGCAAGCGGCACACTCTGCACAGGCAAGCGGCACACTCTGCACAGGCACGCGGCACACTCTGCACAGGCAAGCGGCACACTCTGCACAGGCATGCGGCACACTCTGCACAGGCACCCGGCACACTCTGCACAGGCAAGCGGCACACTCTGCACAGGCAAGCGGCACATTCTGCACAGGCACGCGGCACACTCTGCACAGGCAAGCGGCACACTCTGCACAGACATGCGGCACACTTTGCACAGGCACGCGGCACACTCTGCACAGGCACGCAGCACACTCTGCACAGGCACGCGGCACACCCTGCACAGGCACGCGGCACACTCTGCACAGGCACGCGGCACACTCTGCACAGGCAAGCGGCACACTCTGCACAGGCACGCGGCACACTCTGCACAGGCAAGCGGCACACTCTGCACAGGCAAGCGGCACACTCTGCACAGGCAAGCGGCACACTCTGCACAGGCAAGCGGCACACTCTGCACAGGCAAGCGGCACACTCTGCACAGACATGCGGCACACTTTGCACAGGCACGCGGCACACTCTGCACAGACACGCGGCACACTCTGCACAGACACGCGGCACACTCTGCACAGGCAAGCGGCACACTCTCTGCACAGGCAAGCGGCACACTCTGCACACACGCGGCACACTCTGCACAGGCAAGGGGCACACTCTGCACAGGCAAGGGGCACACTCTGCACAGGCACGCGGCACACTCTGCACAGGCACGCGGCACACTCTGCACAGGCACGCGGCACACTCTGCACACAGTGACGCTGACAGTCTACTCTAGATTTAAGGTGCAGTCCCCAGACCACCCACTGTGTGATTATCATCATTTTCATTTTTATTATCACAGCATAGCAGGTGCTCTATGGCTCACATGGCTGTTGGGTGCTGCCTTTGTTAACTTATGGCTGTAGTGTGTGTTACAGTACAGCCATAACAAAGTCAGCACCCAACAGCCATGTGACAGAGCCATTTGTGATTGGGAGGGCAGCGAAAACTTTGTGTCCGTGTAGTTGCTAGATGGTAAAAATTTCTCTGCGTCGGTGGTGTCACTGGAAGGAAAAAATGTCCCTGCGTTGATGGAGTCACTGAAAGTAAAAAGTTTCCCTCCATTGTGGTGTCACTGAAAGCAAAAAATGTCCCTGTGTCGTGGTGTTCCTGGAAAAAAAAAGTCCATGAGTCCATAATGTCATTGGAAGGAAAAATGTCCGTGTGTCGGAGTTGCTAGACGGTAAAAATGTCCACGTGTCGGTGGTGTCAATGGAAGGAAAAAATGGCCCTCTGTTGTGGTGGAATGGTCAGGGGTGGGTAGTGGGGTCCCCCAGGGTTCTGTGCTGGGACCAATCCTATTTAATTTGTTCATAAACGATCTGGAGGATGGGATAAACAGTTCAATCTCTGTATTTGTGGACGATACTAAGCTAAGCAGGGCAATAACTTCTCCACAGGATGTGGAAACCTTGCAAAAAGACCTGAACAAATTAATGGGGTGGGCGACTACATGGCAAATGAGGTTCAATGTAGAAACATGTAAAATAATGCATTTGGGTGGCAAAAATATGAATGCAATCTATAGACTGGGGGAGAACCTCGGGGGGGATCTAGGATGGAAAAGGACCTGGGGGTCCTAGTAGATGATAGACTCAGCAACGGCATGCAATGCGAAACTGCTGCCAACAAAAGAAACAGAATAGCATTAAAAAGGGGATCAACTCCAGAGATAAAACGATCATTTTCCCAGTCTACAAGACTCTGGTCCGGCTGCACCTGGAGTATGCTGTCCAGTTCTGGGCACCAGTCCTCAGGAAGGATGTACTGGAAATGGAGCGAGTACAAAGAAGGGCGACAAAGCTAATAAAGGGTCTGGAGGATCTTAGTTATGAGGAAAGGTTGTGAGCTCTGAACTTATTCTCTCTGGAGAAGAGACGCTTGAGAGGGGATATGATTTCAATTTACAAATACCGGACTGGTGACCCCACAATAGGGAGGAAACTTTTTGGTGGAAGGGAGTTTAACAAGACTCGTGGCCGCTCATTAAAGTTAGAAGAAAAGTGGTTTAACCTTAGACTACGTAGAGGGTTCTTTACTGTAAGAGCGGCAAAGATGTGGAATTCCCTTCCACAGGCAGTGGTCTCAGCGGGGGGGCATTGATAGTTTCAAAAAACTATTAGATAAGCACCTGAATGACCACAACATACAGGGATATACAATGTAATACTGACACATAATCACACACATAGATTGGACTTGATGTTCTTGTGTCTTTTTATAACCTCACCTACTATGTAACTATGGTGTCACTGGAAAAAAAAAAGTCTCTGCGTAGGTGATGTCATTGAAAGGAAAAATGTCAGTGTGTCGTTGTTTCTACATCAGGGGTCTTCAAACTACGGCCCTCCAGTTGTTCAGGAACTACAATTCCCATCATGCCTAGTCTGTGAATGTCAGAGTTTTACAATGCCTCATGGGATGTGTAGTTCTGCAACAGCTGGAGGGCCGCAGTTTGAAGATCCCTGTTCTAGATGGTAAACATGTCCCTGCGTTGATGGAGTCACTGGAAGTAAAAAAATGTCCCTCCATTGTGGTGTCACTGAAAGCGAAAACTGTCCCTGTGTCGTGGTGTTCCTGGAAAAAAATAATGTCTCTGCGTCGATGTCATTGGAAAGAAAAAAGTTTGTGTGTCAGAGTTGCTGAACGGTAAAAATGTCCATTTCTTCTTTTGAATAAAAGGTGACCGTTGTTAGCACCCCCCGGCAGTGTTCTCTATGGTTTGTTCCAACCCATGTAACTTTCTATGTTACTGGACAGCTTGGTCTGCATGTAAATGTGTTGAGAAATATAAATAAAAGGTTATGTAAAAGAGGAATTTGTATACTGAATACTATCGCTACAGGTAAAACAATATACAAATACCAAAATCAATATTTTCCCCTATGGTAGTCCTTTCATATCGGGGGGGGGGGGGGGGGCAGTAATATCGCTCAGGCAGGCTAATAACCGGACAACTAACTGAGCATCTGGCAAGATAGTAAAACATTCCACAACTGTAAATCGTAAATCAGAATTTGCAATGTGTTTATCTGGTGATCAGATTGAAAATTACGCAACGCGTTGGACTGTAGATCACTTCATGAGAAATACGAAGTTTGGATAATTTGAAGTGCTGAGCCGTTAACGCCGGGATAATTTACTTATCACCGGGTCCGCTTACAGTAATAAAATATATCCGAGTAAACACTGGCGGCGTGTGGAATGTGCAGTTGTAGACGGTTATTCTTAGATCTCGCCAACGCATTGCGAGTCAGTTTATAGTCACCATTTAATGTAAGATCACCTTCCAAGAATGGTGGTAATAGGCCGACGCTCTTTGCCCTGTACAAGCTCCTAAGTTAGGTGAACAGATGAAGAAGATGATCATATATCATTTTATTATAAGATTATTATATTGTGCAAACAGTGCCACAACTTAAAAGTCACGCGATTTTGCGCTGCAAATGTTGACGCGGTTTCAGGGAATGCCTGTGTAAACCTGAGGTCTATGGACCATAACTCGCATGAAAGTCGGACCAAAGTAGTACAGGGACTACTTTGAATTTGGCACGACTTGAAGTTGCACATATATGAATGGTTATCATTGGAAATCATGGGGAACGACTTGTCATGCGACTTTGCAGTCCCAAGTTGCAGGACAAGTCGCACAAGTGTGAAAGGGGCCTTACGCAGCCCTGTACAATATAAGACCCCTTTCACACTGGGGCTCTGGCAGGACGGTAAAAAAAAGTCCTGCTAGCAGCATCTTTGGAGCGGTGAAGCCTGAAGGTTTTGTGCTAATATTGACTGGTATTTGGAACTGTTCCTAATTCCCTCTACCTTGACTAAGGCCCCTGTTCCAGCTGAAGAAAACAGCCCCAAAGCATGATGCTGCCACCACCATGCTTCACGGTGGGTATGGTGTTCTCTTGATGTTGTGTTGTTTTTGCACAAAGCATATCTTTTGGAATTATGGCCAAAAAGTTCAACCATGGTTTCATCAGACAACAACACATTTTCCCACATACTTTTGGGAGATTTCAGATGTGTTTTTTGCAAAATTTAGCCGGGCTTGGATGTTTTTCTTGGTAAGAAAAGGCTTCCGTCTTGCCACTCTACCCCATAGCCCAGACATATGAAGAATACGGGAGATTGTTGTCACCACACAGCCAGTACTTGTCAGATATTCCTGCAGCTCCTTTAATGGTGCTGTGGGCGTCTTGGCTGCCTCCCTGACCAGTTTTCGTGTCGTCTTTTCATCAATTTTGGAGGGATGTCCAGTTCTTGGTAATGTCACTGTTGTGCCATATTTTCTCCACTTGATGATGACGGTCTTCACTGTGTTCCATGGTAGATCTAATGCCTTGGAAATTCTTTTGTACCCTTCTCCTGACTGATACCTTTTAACAATGAGATCTATCTGATGCTTTGGAAGCTCTCTGAGGACCATGGCTTTTGCTGTAGGATGTGACTAAGAAAATGTCAGGAAAGACCTACTAGAACAGCGGAGCTTTATTTGGGGTTAATCAGAGGCACTTTAAATGATGGCAGGTGTGTACTGACTCCTATTTAACATGAGTTTAAATGTGATTGCTTAATTCTAAACACGACTACATCCTCAGTTATAAGGGGGTGTGCACACTTATGCAACCACATTATTTTAGTTTTTTTATTTTTACTCCCCCCCCCCAAAAAAAAAAAAAGATTTCAGTTTGTTTTTCAATTAAGTTGTACAGTTTATAGGTCACATCAAAGGTGGAAAAAGTTCTGAAATTATTATCTTTGTCTCATTTTTTTACATCACAGAAACCTGAGATTTTAACAGGGGTGTGTAGACTTTTTATATCCATTGTATGTGTGGAAGCACGGCAGTGGGCTTTATGCCCAGCAGCCACAAAGCAGTCACATATACGAGGTGTGTCTAAAAAGTTTAGTGAATGGTGTCAGAAAACAAACAAAACAGAAGATACAATCAAATGACCTTTATTGACCTTCAAAATAATCGCCATCCTTCACAAGACACTTTTGGCAACATTCATAAAGCTTCTGGAAACTGTCAGCAAAGGCGTCTATAGGAATCGATCGCAGAACTGCTGTCACCCATTGCCACCACGTCCGCAAAACATGCGCCTTTCATGATGCTCTTCAGGCGGGGAAATAGAAATAAAGTCAGCTGGCGTCAGATCGGAGGAGTACGGTGGATGATCGAGGTACGCCACCCAGAATTGATGCACACCGATTGCAGTGTGACGATGGTTGTCATAAAGGATGGAACCTGGTCACACATGGTAATGAAATCTCCAGAGGTTTCCATCCGTTTTTTTGCTTTCTGTTGGTCTGCACAGCTTGTGTGGCACAAACCTGGAACAGAAATTCCGCTTACCAAAATCTTCGTGGACGATGGTGCGCATGGTTTCCTTGCTAATTCCCAATTCCTCCGCCATCAATCGTAGAGTCATTCGCTGATCTTGTGCCAGCATTTATTTGTTGCACTCGCTCGAACATGTCTGGGGTTGTCTTTGTTGACGACCGACCCAAACGTGGCTCATACTCAGTTGTTTCCTTACTAATGCCCATTTCCTCCGCCATCAATCAAAGAGTCAGTCGCCGATCTCATGCCAGCATTTGTTGCACTCGCTCAATCATGTCTGGGGTTCGTCATTTCGACAGCCGACCCAAACATGGCTCATCTTCAATCGTTTCCTTCCTGTCATGAAAGCGTTTGAACCAGTTGTAAACATATTTTCTGCTCACGGCTCCCGTCCCGTACACTTGCACCAACATTCCATGCGCCTCTGTCACCGTTTCCTCAATTTGTGGCAGAACTTAGTGTTCACTCGTTGCTCCATTGCACTGTGACCCTACCTCTCACAAAGTCTAGGTTCCCCTGCCCGACGTGGCCTTACCCTGACGGTCTTGTGTACTCCACACTTGGTGGCGCTTCTCGACGTGTCTCTGGATAGCCATGTGCATGGCCCATGTTGCCGTTGAGATATTGGCCCATTCACCAAACTTTTTAGACACACCCCATATGTCTTCAGCTAGAGTCCCTGTGTTGTTCTTGGAGCATGCTACATGTCTTGCCCTCAGGACTGTGACCGCCCTGTCATGACAGCTTCTGATCACTGCTGAGGATTCGGAGCCGGAAGGATGCACTTTCGATCATGTGATCATTGTGACCGTCAATCACATGATTGGTAAGCCCAAGAAACATCTCCTGTGTTAAGAACCTTGTAAAGGGGGTTAAACATTTCTGGAAGCTGAGACCGAGAGCCATAGTAGGTCATCCTAACAGAAATTCCATTTTCAGCCCCACAGAAAGACAAAATGCGAGCAAAACGCATCAGTAATACAGCAGCTCTTTTCACTTCCAGCCTTATATAACACTAGTGACACTCTTTGAATACTGTTTGCTGCGGCTGCCAGTATCACTTAGCGGGAAGTCTCTTTTCTTCGTGAGGTTTTCTGGCAATTCCCCTCCAGGTAACGCGGCTGATCTGTCAGCTTTATTTAACTGGCGGGGACGTGATATAAGTAGTTTGTCTGATTTCTTTGCGATCCAGATGTTCCTTCATCACTTGGCTGACTGGTGACATAAATGATTGAGCAGGTTTCCGTCTGCATGGTGACCTCAGTGGCGGGTTAAACCAACTTACACGGCTTGTGCAGGAAAAACTCACAATTGCCCCTTTCCTCTGCACCCGCTACCTGATCCGTTTGATCACTGTGACATGGCTTCTCTTTCACGAGGTCGCCTGGGTGAGCGGCATTTGTTTACCTGCAGTGTTTATCCGAGCAGAACGCTCCCTTACAATCACACCGTTTATTATGTTAGCCTGCAGGAAGGCAGACCACATGTGTACATGCTAAGGTGGCTGGAGGTCCTCATCACAGCTGTCAGTGGAATTAATATCCTTTAGATGCTAAACTACCCAGATAAACATCACAACATGGAAATGAAAAAAAAATACAAAGTACGACCAGTTGTGCTTCAGTTCTCACCATGTTAGAACTGGACCCAATTGGCTTTTAGATAATGAAGCCAACACCGCTGTGGGCACACCAGCCCCATAAATGACCCCCCTCTTCGGTAATCTGGCATTTCCACCTGCTCTGACCCAATCCAAAGTAGGATCAGTTGTGCTTCAGTTCTCACCATGACCGAGCTGGATCTAATTGGCTTTCAGCTGCTGAAGTCAGCACCTGTGTGGGCACATTAGCTCCATATATGACTCCCCTCTTTGGTAATCCGGCATTTCCACCTGCTCTGACCCAATCCAAAGTATAACCAGTTGTGCTCCAGTTCTCATCCTGACAGAACTGGATACAATTGGCTTTCAGATGCTGAAGCCAACACCACTATGGGCACAACAGCCTTATAAATGACTCCCCTCTTCGGTAATTTGGCATTTCCACCTGCTCTGACCCAATCCAAAGTATAACCAGTTGTGCTCCAGTTCTCATCTTGACAGAACTGGATCCAATTGGCTTTCAGATGCTGAAACCAACACCACTCTGGGCACACCAGCCTCATAAATGACTCCCCTCTTCGGTAATCTGGCATTTCCCCCTGCTCTGACCCAATCCAAAGTTTAACCAGCTTTCCTTCAGTTCTCACCATGACGGAACTGGATCCAGTTGGGTTTCAGATGGTAAAGCCACCACCGCTGTGGGCACACCAGCCCCATATATGATTCCCCTCTCTGGTAATCCAGCATTTCCGCTTGATCTGACCCAATCCAAACTTTAACCTGTTGTGCTTCAGTTCCCACCTTGATAGAACTGGATCCAGTTGGCTTACAGATGCTGAAGCTAACACCGCTGTGGGCACACCGGCCCCATAGATGACTTCTCTTATCGGTAATATGGCATTTCCACCTGCCCTGACTCAGTCTTATTTCTTAACTTGGAACAGACAGCGTAATTTGACACAAGTTATGTCCCAAGGATCCCTTCCATCTCTGGAATCTTTTTCAGAAACCACCTCTATGACCGTACAATGGCTTAGCGTACCAACAGCTTTTCTCCTTTAACTCCGCATTCCCAGACAGGCGACACCTTTGCCTTCCACCAACTCTATTTGAAAATCTCCTCCTACAGAACTCCCATCCAGTTCAAATAATATCCTCACTGTACACTTTCTTCATTACCCAAACTCACCCTTCCCTTACCTAGCTGTACAGAGCAGTAGTCAAGAGAACTTGGAGTCTTTCTTTCACCAGACAATTGGGAAAAAAGTGTTTATACTAACATACCGGCTATCCCGAGATACTAAAGCTCAGGAAACAAATGTCAAAATTCTTACCAACTGTCCCACATTGCTTCCCATGATCTATCCCTCAGTTTCTGATCTCTACATTGAGAACTGCATTGAGAAGTACAGTGTTACTTGAATTGTATTCCAGGATTTCTTTGTCCTCAACTGAGAGAACGTGCAATAATTTAAGACTTTACATAAAGGTTCAAAATTTGTTTATTAAGGTCTTCATGTTATATAGTTTGAATAGCATGTCATAGATGTATTTATCATTGAAAAGGAAGATATTATTATTATTTTTATATAGGATTTACGCAGCGCTTTACAACATTAGGCCAGACAGTACAATTACAATACAATTCAATACAGGAGGGAATCAGAGGGCCCTGCTCGTTAGAGCTTACAATGTAGGAGGGAGGGTCAAGTTATACAAAAGGGTAATAGCTGTGGGGGATGAGCTAATGGAGAAAATAGTGCAGTTGTTATATGGAGGCAGGATAGGCTTCTCTGAAGAGGAAGGTTTTCAGGGATCGCCTAAAAGTGGATAAATTTAGAGACAGTCTGACAGATTGGGGTAGCGAATTCCAGAGGATGGGCGAAGCTCGGTAGAAGTCCAGGAGGGGGATATAGGAGGAGGTGATGAGGGAGCTAGAGAGCAGGAGGTCTTGGGAGGAACGGAGAGGGCGATTAGGTTGGTATTTTGAGACTAGGATGACTTTGTAACTTGTTAGTATTTTGAATTTAACTCGCTGGGTGAGTGGCAGCCAATGGAGCGATTGGCAGAGAGGGGTTGCAGACACTGAGCGGTTTGTAAGGTGGATGAGTCTGGCAGCAGCATTCATGATGGAATGAAGAGGGGATAGTCTATTTAAAGGTAAGTCAATGAGGAGGGGGTTGCAGTAGTCGAGGCGAGAGATGACCAGGGAGTGAATCAGGAGCTTTGTGGTTTCATTGGTTAGAAAGGGGCGTTGTTTAGAGATGTTGCGGAGGTTGAGGCGGAAAGCTTTGGAAAGTGATTGGATGTGGGGCCAAAAGGAGAGTTCAGAATCCTTTTGGCCCCAAGCTGTCATCGGGGGATCTCGGCCCCCCTCCCTCTGCAAAACTCAGAG
The DNA here is from genome assembly GCA_037952925.1 of Lithobates clamitans. NCBI lineage: Eukaryota > Metazoa > Chordata > Amphibia > Anura > Ranidae > Lithobates > Lithobates clamitans. The sequence continues at coordinate 365,412 of JBBGZY010002694.1, forward strand.
CGGGTAGAAGAGCTCAGGCGGGTCACAGAAGGGCCGAGCCGCGCTCAGCTGATCCCCGCTGCTCTCCTCTTTTGCCAGCTGTCATCGGGGGATCTCAGGCCCCCCTTCCTCTGCAGTGCTTGTGCCAGGGAAGACCGATTAGGCGGGTCACGGAAGTGCCGAGCGGCTCTGTGGGAAGGTATGTGACACGGTTAGATTGCAGAGACACATACCCTTTGCATTATATTCTGCTGTGGTGGCGAGGATTTTGGCAGTTTGTAAGCACTTTTACGATGTTCACACTGGGGATTAAATAGCAAGCACTACCCCGAAAATAAGCCTAAGGCTTCATGTACACGGGACGTTTTTACAACCTCTCCAGAATGATTTAACTTGACAGATAGTAACCCATGTTTAAAACGTCCGTTTTGCCGCATTTTCATGCCACGTTTAGACCCCTTTCACACTGGAGGCGTTTTTCCGGGGCTTTAGCACTAAAAATAACGCCTGTAAAGCGCCTGAAAAAAGCCTCAGCTGCAATCCCAGTGTGAAAGCCCGAGTGCTTTCACACTGTGGCGCTGCGCTGGCAGGGCGTCACAAAAAGTCCTGCAGGCAGCTTCTTTGCAGCGCTGTAGGAGCGGTGAATACACCGCTCCTACAGCGCCCCTGCCCATTGAAAACAATGGGGCAACGCTGCCATACCACTGGCATTTTGCAGGTGGATTTAACCCTTTTGTGGCCGCTAGCGGGGGTTAAAACCGCCCCGCTATCGGCCAAATAGCGCCACTAAAACGACTGTAGAGCAGTATTTTTGTAGAGTGTATTTTTAGCGCCGCTCTACCGTCGTTTTAGTGGCGCTATTTGGGGCTTTACCGCCGACGCCTGGGTGGAAGGGCTCTTAGCTGCGTTTTGCCACGTTTGTGTTAAAAAAAAAAAAATTTCAAAAAATGAAAAATGCCTGTAAACGAAACGAGTTTAGAAGCATTTGGCGCTTGAAATTCAGCCTTTGAACCCATTTTTTTGCTTTCCAAAAAACGCCTCTAAACTCAACTGCCTAGAAACGACTATAAACTACTCTGTGTACATGTACTGATAAGATAACATAGAGGGGAGATCGGGGATCCTGTGTACATGTACTGATAAGAAAACACAGAGGAGAGATCGGGGATCCCGTGTACATGTACTGATAAGATAACATAGAGGGGAGATCGGGGATCCTGTGTACATGTACTGATAAGATAACATAGAGGAGAGATCGGGGATCCTGTGTACATGTACTGATAAGATAACATAGAGGAGAGATCGGGGATCCTGTGTACATGTACTGATAAGATAACATAGAGGAGAGATCGGGGATCCTGTGTACATGTACTGATAAGATAACATAGAGGAGAGATCGGGGATCCTGTGTACATGTACTGATAAGATAACAGAGGAGAGATCGGGGATCCTGTGTACATGTACTGATAAGATAACATAGAGGAGAGATCGGGGATCCTGTGTACATGTACTGATAAGATAACACAGAGGAGAGATCGGGGATCCTGTGTACATGTACTGATAAGATAACATAGAGGAGAGATCGGGGATCCTGTGTACATGTACTGATAAGATAACATAGAGGAGAGATCTGGGCTCCTGTGTACATGTACTGATAAGATAACACAGAGGAGAGATCGGGGATCCTGTGTACATGTACTGATAAGATAACATAGAGGAGAGATCGGGGATCCTGTGTACATGTACTGATAAGATAACAGAGGAGAGATCGGGGATCCTGTGTACATGTACTGATAAGATAACATAGAGGAGAGATCGGGGATCCTGGGTACATGTACTGATAAGATAACATAGAGGAGAGATCGGGGATCCTGTGTACATGTACTGATAAGATAACAGAGGAAAGATCGGGGATCCTGTGTACGTGTACTGATAAGATAACACAGAGGAGAGATCGGGGATCCTGTGTACATGTACTGATAAGATAACATAGAGGAGAGATCGGGGATCCTGTGTACATGTACTGATAAGATAACATAGAGGAGAGATCGGGGATCCTGTGTACATGTACTGATAAGATAACAGAGAGATCGGGGATCCTGTGTACATGTACTGATAAGATAACATAGAGGAGAGATCAGGGATCCTGTGTACATGTACTGATAAGATAACAGAGGAGAGATTGGGGATCCTGTGTATATGTACTGATAAGATAACATAGAGGAGAGATCAGGGATCCTGTGTACATGTACTGATAAGATAACATAGAGGAGAGATCGGGGATCCTGTGTACATGTACTGATAAGATAACATAGAGGAGAGATTGGGGATCCTGTGTACATGTACTGATAAGATAACATAGAGGAGAGATCGGGGATCCTGTGTACATGTACTGATAAGATAACATAGAGGAGAGATCAGGGATCCTGTGTACATGTACTGATAAGATAACATAGAGGAGAGATCGGGGATCCTGTGTACATGTACTGATAAGATAACATAGAGGAGAGATCGGGGATCCTGTGTACATGTACTGATAAGATAACATAGAGGAGAGATCGGGGATCCTGTGTACATGTACTGATAAGATAACACAGAGGAGAGATCGGGGATCCTGTGTACATGTACTGATAAGATAACATAGAGGAGAGATCGGGGATCCTGTGTACATGATGTACTGATAAGATAACATAGAGGAGAGATCAGGGCTCCTGTGTACACGTACTGATAAGATAACATAGAGAAGAGATCGGGGATCCTGTGTACATGTACTGATAAGATAACATAGAGGAGAGATCGGGGATCCTGTGTACATGATGTACTGATAAGATAACATAGATGAGAGATCAGGGATCCTGTGTACATGTACTGATAAGATAACATAGAGAAGAGATCGGGGATCCTGTGTACATGTACTGATAAGATAACATAGAGGAGAGATCGGGGATCCTGTGTACATGTACTGATAAGATAACATAGAGGAGAGATCGGGGATCCTGTGTACATGTACTGATAAGATAACAGAGAGATCGGGGATCCTGTGTACATGTACTGATAAGATAACATAGAGGAGAGATCAGGGATCCTGTGTACATGTACTGATAAGATAACAGAGGAGAGATTGGGGATCCTGTGTACATGTACTGATAAGATAACATAGAGGAGAGATCGGGGATCCTGTGTACATGTACTGATAAGATAACATAGAGGAGAGATCAGGGATCCTGTGTACATGTACTGATAAGATAACATAGAGGAGAGATCGGGGATCCTGTGTACATGTACTGATAAGATAACATAGAGGAGAGATTGGGGATCCTGTGTACATGTACTGATAAGATAACATAGAGGAGAGATCGGGGATCCTGTGTACATGTACTGATAAGATAACATAGAGGAGAGATCAGGGATCCTGTGTACATGTACTGATAAGATAACATAGAGGAGAGATCGGGGATCCTGTGTACATGTACTGATAAGATAACATAGAGGAGAGATCGGGGATCCTGTGTACATGTACTGATAAGATAACATAGAGGAGAGATCGGGGATCCTGTGTACATGTACTGATAAGATAACACAGAGGAGAGATCGGGGATCCTGTGTACATGTACTGATAAGATAACATAGAGGAGAGATCGGGGATCCTGTGTACATGATGTACTGATAAGATAACATAGAGGAGAGATCAGGGCTCCTGTGTACACGTACTGATAAGATAACATAGAGAAGAGATCGGGGATCCTGTGTACATGTACTGATAAGATAACATAGAGGAGAGATCGGGGATCCTGTGTACATGATGTACTGATAAGATAACATAGATGAGAGATCAGGGATCCTGTGTACATGTACTGATAAGATAACATAGAGAAGAGATCGGGGATCCTGTGTACATGTACTGATAAGATAACATAGAGGAGAGATCGGGGATCCTGTGTACATGATGTACTGATAAGATAACATAGATGAGAGATCAGGGATCCTGTGTACATGTACTGATAAGATAACATAGAGAAGAGATCGGGGATCCTGTGTACATGTACTGATAAGATAACATAGAGGAGAGATCGGGGATCCTGTGTACATGTACTGATAAGATAACATAGAGGAGAGATCGGGGATCCTGTGTACATGTACTGATAAGATAACAGAGAGATCGGGGATCCTGTGTACATGTACTGATAAGATAACATAGAGGAGAGATCAGGGATCCTGTGTACATGTACTGATAAGATAACAGAGGAGAGATTGGGGATCCTGTGTACATGTACTGATAAGATAACATAGAGGAGAGATCGGGGATCCTGTGTACATGTACTGATAAGATAACATAGAGGAGAGATCAGGGATCCTGTGTACATGTACTGATAAGATAACATAGAGGAGAGATCGGGGATCCTGTGTACATGTACTGATAAGATAACATAGAGGAGAGATTGGGGATTCTGTGTACATGTACTGATAAGATAACATAGAGGAGAGATCGGGGATCCTGTGTACATGTACTGATAAGATAACATAGAGGAGAGATCAGGGATCCTGTGTACATGTACTGATAAGATAACATAGAGGAGAGATCGGGGATCCTGTGTACATGTACTGATAAGATAACATAGAGGAGAGATCGGGGATCCTGTGTACATGTACTGATAAGATAACATAGAGGAGAGATCGGGGATCCTGTGTACATGTACTGATAAGATAACACAGAGGAGAGATCGGGGATCCTGTGTACATGTACTGATAAGATAACATAGAGGAGAGATCGGGGATCCTGTGTACATGATGTACTGATAAGATAACATAGAGGAGAGATCAGGGCTCCTGTGTACACGTACTGATAAGATAACATAGAGAAGAGATCGGGGATCCTGTGTACATGTACTGATAAGATAACATAGAGGAGAGATCGGGGATCCTGTGTACATGATGTACTGATAAGATAACATAGATGAGAGATCGGGGATCCTGTGTACATGTACTGATAAGGTAACATAGAGGAGAGATCGGGGATCCTGTGTACATGTACTGATAAGATAACAGAGGAGAGATCGGTGATCCTGTGTACATGTACTGATAAGATAACATAGAGGAGAGATCGGGGATCCTGTGTACATGTACTGATAAGGTAACATAGAGGAGAGATCGGGGATCCTGTGTACATGTACTGATAAGATAACAGAGGAGAGATCGGGGATCCTGTGTACATGTACTGATAAGATAACACAGAGGAGAGATCGGGGATCCTGTGTACATGTACTGATAAGGTAACATAGAGGAGAGATCGGGGATCCTGTGTACATGTACTGATAAGATAACAGAGGAGAGATCGGGGATCCTGTGTACATGTACTGATAAGATAACAGAGGAGAGATCGGGGATCCTGTGTACATGTACTGATAAGATAACATAGAGGAGAGATTGGGGATCCTGTGTACATGTACTGATAAGATAACACAGAGGAGAGATCGGGGATCCTGTGTACATGTACTGATAAGATAACATAGAGGAGAGATCGGGGATCCTGTGTACATGTACTGATAAGGTAACATAGAGGAGAGATCGGGGATCCTGTGTACATGTACTGATAAGATAACATAGAGGAGAGATCAGGAATCCTGTGTACATGTACTGATAAGATAACAGAGGAGAGATCGGGGATCCTGTGTACATGTACTGATAAGATAACAGAGGAGAGATCGGGGATCCTGTGTACATGTACTGATAAGATAACATAGAGGAGAGATCGGGGATCCTGTGTACATGTACTGATAAGATAACACAGAGGAGAGATCGGGGGTCCTGTGTACATGTACTGATAAGATAACAGAGGAGAGATCGGGGATCCTGTGTACATGTACTGATAAGATAACATAGAGGAGAGATCGGGGATCCTGTGTACATGTACTGATAAGATAACATAGAGGAGAGATCGGGGATCCTGTGTACATGTACTGATAAGATAACATAGAGGAGAGATCGGGGATCCTGTGTACATGTACTGATAAGATAACAAAGAGGAGAGATCGGGGATTCTGTGTACATGTACTGATAAGATAACATAGAGGAGAGATCGGGGATCCTGTGTACATGTACTGATAAGATAACATAGAGGAGAGATCGGGGATCCTGTGTACATGTACTGATAAGATAACATAGAGGAGAGATCGGGGATCCTGTGTACATGTACTGATAAGATAACAAAGAGGAGAGATCGGGGATTCTGTGTACATGTACTGATAAGATAACATAGAGGAGAGATCGGGGATCCTGTGTACATGTACTGATAAGATAACATAGAGGAGAGATCGGGGATCCTGTGTACATGTACTGATAAGATAACATAGAGGAGAGATCGGGGATCCTGTGTACATGTACTGATAAGATAACATAGAGGAGAGATCGGGGATCCCGTGTACATGTACTGATAAGATAACAGAGGAGAGATCGGGGATCCTGTGTACATGTACTGATAAGATAACATAGAGGAGAGATCGGGGATCCTGTGTACATGTACTGATAAGATAACAAAGAGGAGAGATCGGGGATTCTGTGTACATGTACTGATAAGATAACACAGAGGAGAGATCGGGGATCCTGTGTACATGTACTGATAAGATAACATAGAGGAGAGATCGGGGATCCTGTGTACATGTACTGATAAGATAACATAGAGGAGAGATCGGGGATCCTGTGTACATGTACTGATAAGATAACATAGAGGAGAGATCGGGGATCCTGTGTACATGTAATGATAACATAACAAAGAGGAGAGATCGGGGATCCTGTGTACATGTAATGATAACATAACAAAGAGGAGAGATCAGGAGCAGTTGAAAAAAATGCCCAACTGCTCCTAAACGTCTATTTAGCAGCAGCAGTGTACATGAGGCCTAATGCCCCGTACACACGGTCGGACATTGATCGGACATTCTGACAACAAAATCCATGTTTTTTTTCCGACGGATGTTGGCTCAAACTTGTCTTCCATACACACGGTCACACAAATCTTGACGGAAATTCCGAACGTCAAGAACGCGGTGACGTACAATACGTACGACAAGCCGAGAAAAATGAAGTTCAATAGCCAGTGCTGCTCTTCTGCTTGATTCCGAGCATGTGTGGCACTTTGTGCGTCGGAATTGTCTACACACGATCGGAATTTACGCAAACTGATTTTGTTGTCGGAAAATTTGAGAACCAGATCTCAAATTTTGTGCAACGGAAATTCCGATGGAAAATGTACGATGGAGCCTACACACGGTCGGAATTTCCAACAACAAGCGCCGATCGCACATTTTACGTCAGAAAGTCCGACCGTGTTTACGCGGCATTAGTGTGTTTTTGGTTGCAAAAATTAATATAAGGCTTATTTTCAGGGAAACACGGTAGCAGAATACATATTGGCCTAAATTTTTGAAGAAATTATATCTTTTACATTTTTTTATTTGGATATGTTTTATAGCAGATAGTAAAAAATATTGTTTTGTTTTTTGTTTTTTTTTCAAAATTGTCTTGTCTTTTTTTGTTTATAGTGCAAAAAAATAAAAAATACAGAGCTGATCAAAAACCACCAAAAGTATTTGTGGGAAAAATGACATTAATTTTATTTGGGTACAGCGTTGCATGACCGCGCAATTTTTAGTTAAAATAACGCAGTGCCGTATCGCAAAAAAAAATGGCCTTGTCGTGAAAGGGGGTAAAACCTTCCGGGGGGTCAAGTGGTTAAGATAAAGAACGTATCTGTAATTGTATGTGTCAAATGGTTTTTCTATATAGGGGTGGGATAGTAAATGGTTTTAATCTGAAACTGCTGTATGTCACTCACATGGTCCAGATTAGGAAAACATGTCTGGTATGCTTTATAAGAAGTCACTGTGGGCTCTGCATTTCAGTGTTTTCAGAGGGGGTACCAGAAGGACGAGCAGCTTGGATTGTAGAGATCTATATCCTGGACCCTAGAAAGGAGAAAATTAAAGGGGGTATATCAGCCCCTTATATAAATATATCAGAGTTAAGTGGGAAGCTGTTCTTTTCAGCCTGGAGCTACCCAGATAATTGAAGATCTTTGCTGCTGAGCTGCACATTGACAGTGTCCAATGTACTGCTAATGAAATGGCCACCAACAAGTAGATAAACCCCGTAGTAACAAAGACATTAGGAAGACTCCCAATGCTCCCTGTTGTGGCCGAATTTCAGGCCATTCTGATGATTTTGGCACAGCTAAAGGTTGCCTGTCTCTTCCTACCTCCTGTACATTCCCACCCAGATAACAAGCAATTGTGCTGCAAGTTTGAACACGACTTGCTAAGCTATTGCTAGACATGCCGGGCTTCACAAGTTTGTTGCACAATTGCAGCAAGTCCGCATTGCATGACTCCAGTTCAACTTTCTTTGCCAAAGTTCTGGTTCAGTTCTGTTGTGCAATATAGTCCTCCCACCACAGGGGTCACTGTGGCTGAGTTTTCATGCTGTAGACTTGCAGAGCTCTTGCTGTAGACTCACCACTGCAACTTTGCTCTTGCTAGAGACATGCCATGCAAATTTGCTAAAAAAATTGGAGAAGTGTCAACTAAAACTTGTCCTTCAAGTGCTCTGCAAGTGTACAGTGAAAATGTGCAGCAAGTTAACAGACTTTACAATTCAACACTGCCACAAATTTGTGGCAAGGTATCCTTGCTATCTGGGCATTGGCCAGTATGGCTGCCCAGCAAAATGATAGGTCAATAAAAATGTGTATAGACGTGTCAAAGCTTCTCCTGTCATAACACCCAGGATTCAGCTATGGTAGGAGGAATGGGGAGCTGCTGTGGGTTTGTGCTGCTTGTCCTTGTGCAGTCACTGACTGAAGGTCCCTTTTAATTTCTTAAAGAGGAGCTTCAGTCAGTTCTGGAAAAATTGAAAGTTACAAAAACTGTAGTTGCTGACTTTTAATAAACAGACACTCGCCTGTCCAAGGATCCAGCACTGTGCCTACCTGGACCGGCTCTTGGGGTTCCCCCAATGCCGGCATGTTAACTTTGGGCAACAGGCTGTCACTGCTTGTGGTTTCAGAGCCGGCTGACCACGCTGAACTTTGTGAATGGCCCCCCCAACTTTCTGGGACCTGTGACGTGTCCCAGAAGGCTGCGGACAGGGAGGGGAACTTCTGCCACGACGATCCAACCGGAAGTGGGAGCTTGTACCTATCAAAACCAGGTTCCTGCCCCCTCACCCCAAAAATGTATTTCCAAATATGGCAGGGGAGTGGGAGGCAGAAAAAGCAGAATTTCCCCTTTTGGCTGAATTTCCGATTTAACTCACCATGGTCCTTGACCCCTGAGCTGCTCAGCACTGGCTCTGGCCTGGACAGTTGACTAAATATAAGTATTTTTCCCATTACTGACAGTTAGGATTGTGTTTTGCTGCTTGAATGTTGTTGGTTGTACTCACCAGCCTCCAGCGAGCCACATATGTTTTACTACAAGACTGACAGGCGCTCACATGCGCACCCCCTACCGGGCCGAAGGCTGTTCTCTAGAGGTTCTGCTTTGTGGAATTTGGGAATGTCTGAGGGAATTGGCTGGTGTTTGTACTCCTAATTCAGTCCTGATTTTGGAGTTTCTTCATTTATTAGCTTCAGCTGGTTCTTCCCTTTGTAGGTGTTCTGACTGAAACGATTTGGCCTCTTCTGGGATAAAAAGAAGCTTTAAACTTCAAAGCCATCCTCATCTCTGCCCTAAGCTACAACACCAACCTCATCTCAAAATATCACCCAAATCGCCTTCTTCACTATACCCAAAACCTTCTGCTCTCTGTCCTCTCAGGACCTCCCATGCTCACCTCCAGGACCTCCCATGCTCACCTCCAGGACCTCCCATGCTCACCTCCAGGACCTCCCATGCTCACCTCCAGGACCTCCCATACTCACCTCCAGGACCTCCCATGCTCTCCTCCAGGACCTCCCATACTCACCTCCAGGACCTCCCATACTCACCTCCAGGACCTCCCATGCTCTCCTCTATGACTTCCCAGAAGCCTCTCTCATCCTCTGGAACACTCTACCCAAATCTGTCTGCCTGTCTCCCACTCTCTCCACCTTTTGGCAATCCTTTAAAACTCATCTCTTCATGGAAACCTATCCTGCCTCCACTTACAACTGAGCTTTTAACTTCCCTATCGACACATCCCCACACAGTTGTTAACTTTTGTATCACTTGCCTCTTTCCTTTGGATTGTAAGCTCTCATGAGCAGGGCTCTTCTCGCCATCTTGTCCTGTATCGTGTTATAACTGTAATGCCCCGTACACACGGTCGGACTTTGTTCGGACATTCCGACAGCAAAATCCTAGGATTTTTTCCGACGGATGTTGGCTCAAACTTGTCTTGCATACACACGGTCACACAAAGTTGTCGGAAAATCCAATCGTTCTAAACGCAGTGACGTAAAACACGTACGTCGGGACTATAAACGGGCAGTGGCAAATAGCTTTCATCTCTTTATTTATTCTGAGCATGCGTGGCACTTTGTCCGTCGGATTTGTGTACACACGATCGGAATTTCCGACAACGGATTTTGTTGTCGGAAAATTTTATATCCTGCTCTCAAACTTTGTGTGTCGGAAAATCCGATGGAAAATGTGTGATGGAGCCCACACACGGTCGGAATTTCTGACAACAAGGTCCTATCACACATTTTTCGTCGGAAAATCCGACCGTGTGTACGGGGCATTACGCCTACCTATGTATTGTAAAGCACTGCGCAAACTGTTGGTGCTAAATAAATTCTGAATAAAACTGATTCTACTACTTGTGTTTTAAAGAGCACCCTTGCAAAGAAAAAATGGCGACATTGCTGACCTCCTGAAAATACTATTTTCCTGTCTGTTTCTTTTTCTGAACCACAGAGCTAGAACAAACATGCGACTATTGCAACAAAATGAAGATCCAGATTTCTGATTTGCAAACTTTTTGCAGGTCAGTGACTCTGAGCATTAACACCTTTAAATCAGGCGACTGGCATTTTCAGAAGAGGAGGTCATGAGTCAACTCAGAGAGGAGAACGCAGAGAGAATACAGAGAGGAGAACGTAGAGAGGATACAGAGAGGAGAACGTAGAGAGGATACAATGAGGAGAACGCAGAGAGGATACAGAGAGGAGAACGTAGAGAGGATACAATGAGGAGAATGCAGAGAGGATACAGAGAGGAGAACGTAGAGAGGATACAGAGAGGAGAACGTAGAGAGGATACAGAGAGGAGAACGTAGAGAGGATACAGAGAGGAGAACGCAGAGAGGATACAGAGAGGTGAACGCAGAGAGGATACAATAAGGAGAACGCAGAGAGGGTACAAGGAGGGGAGCGCAGAGAGGAGAACGCAGAGGGGATACAAGGAGGAGAACGCAGAGAGGATAAAGAGTGGAGAACACATAGAAGATACAAGGAGGAGAACGTAGAGAGGATACAAGGAGGGGAACGCAGAGAGGTCACAAGGAGGAGAATGCAGAGAAGACACAAGGAGGAGAACGCAGAGAGGCTACAAGAAGGAGAACGCAGACAGGATACAAGGAGGAGAATGCAGAGAAGACACAAAGAAGAGAACGCAGAGAGGACACAAGGAGGAGAACACAGAGAGGATACAAGGAGAAGATGCAGAGAGGACACAAGGAGGAGAACACAGAGAGGACTCAAGGAGTAGAACGCAGAGAGGATACAAAAAGGAGAACGCAGAGAGGACACAAGGAGGAGAGCGCAGATAGGATGCAAGGAGGAGAGCGCAGATAGGACGCAAGGAGGAGAGCGCAGATAGGACGCAAGGAGGACAGCGCAGAGAGGACGCAAGGAGGAGAGCGCAGAGAGGACGCAAGGAGGAGAGTGCAGAGAGGATACAATGAGGAAAGCGCAGAGAGGACGCAAGGAGGAGAGCGCAGAGAGGACGCAAGGAGGAGAGCGCAGAGAGGACGCAAGAAGGAGAGCGCAGAGAGGACGCAAGGAGGAGAACGCAGAGAGGACGCAAGGAGGAGAGCGCAGAGAGGACACAAGGAGGAGAGCGCAGAGAGGACACAAGGAGGAGAGCGCAGAGAGGACACAAGGAGGAGAACGCAGAGAGGATACAGAGGAGTGAATGCAGAGACGATACTGAATGGGGAACATAGAGAAGATACAGAGCAGAGCACGCAGAGAGGATGTAGAGCAACACAGAAAGGATAAACAGCAAAGCGTGCAAAGAAGAGAGCGCAGAGAGGATACAAAGAGGAGAACGCAGAGAGGATGCAAGGAGGAGAGCGCAAAGAGGACACAAGGAGGAGAGCGCAGAGAGGACACAAGGAGGAGAGCGCAGAGAGGATACAAGGAGGAGAGCGCAGAGAGGATACAAGGAGTAGAGCGCAGAGAGGACACAAGGAGGAGAGCGCAGAGAGGACACAAGGAGGAGAGCGCAGAGAGGACACAATGAGGAGAACGCAGAGAGGACGCAAGGAGGAGAGCGCAGAAAGGACACAAGGAGGAGAGCGCAGAGAGGACACAAGGAGGAGAGCGCAGAGAGGACACAAGGAGGAGAGCGCAGAGAGGACACAAGGACGAGAGCGCAGAGAGGACAAAAGGAGGAGAGCGCAGAGAGGATACAGAGGAGTGAATGCAGAGACGATACTGAATGGGGAACATAGAGAAGATACAGAGCCGAGCACGCAGAGAGGATATAGAGCAACACAGAAAGGATACAGAGAGGAGAATACAGAGAGGAGAACACAGAAAGGATACAGAGAGGAGAACACAGAAAGGATACAGAGAGGAGAACACAGAAAGGATACAGAGAGGAGAACACAGAAAGGATACAGAGAGGAGAACACAAAAAGGATACAGAGAGGAGAACACAGAAAGGATACAGAGAGGAGAACACAGAAAGGATACAGAGAGGAGAACATAGAAAGGATACAGAGAGGAGAACATAGAAAGGATACAGAGAGGAGAACACAGAAAGGATACAGAGAGGAGAACACAGGATACAGAGAGAAGAACACAGAAAGGATACAGAGAGGAGAACATAGAAAGGATACAGAGAGGAGAACACAGAAAGGATACAGAGAGGAGAACATAGAAAGGATACAGAGAGGAGAACACAGAAAGGATACAGTGAGGAGAACACAGAAAGGATACAGTGAGGAGAACACAGAAAGGATACAGAGAGGAGAACACAGAAAGGATACAGAGAGGAGAACATAGAATTGGTCATTTCCCATTAAACTAATAGTAATAGTATGTGTGTGATAGTATGCACACTGTGTCCCACTACTAAGCAGAAAGCATTAAGCACAGCATGCTTGTGTAGCTAATCTAGGTAAAATTATACTTTATTATCCATTACAGACTTTCTTTTTAATAATAATACACATAGTTAAAGGCATTCACATAATGCTGCTTCTATTTATGCATTAAAAAAAGAAACTTGAAGAAGCATTCATGCACCCTATAAACATCGTAAAGTGCAGATAAAGTCCCAGCTGTAGTAGTTGGCGGATCTTTTGGTTTGTTTTTGGCCTGAGAAGAATTATTTATTTTCGCATACTCGGAATACAGTTGCGTGAAGGACTTTGCAGCTATTTTTGGAAAGCAGGAATTCTTGTTATGTTCCTTCTTGGAGAACACAGTGCTGGCAAAGAGCGAGTCCCGCAATGTGGTCAGTGTTATGCCGCGAGCCTCAGGTGCTGGTTATATTCCCACTATCTGGATTTTACTGACTTCCAGATGTGTCCACCTTGTGTGTATCCAACATGACTTCACCGCTCAAACACCGCCTGGCTGTAGATACAATATGTATGCAAAATCGGTGAAGGGAGCCACGGGACAAGTGCTTGTGAGACATTACCCACGTATCGCCCTAGAGCCAAGACTTTTTTCTTTTACTTTCAGGTATGGGAGGATGCGGGGCGTAAAATAAAAAAAAATGGTGTCCATCCATGTGCTGGTTCATTTATTCCTTGCACTGTGTATTAGGCATCCCTGTCTTTAAAGCTGAACTGAATGTGGTACAGTTGGGGTTTAGACTTACATTAGAAATAACGTTTTTTTGCAGATTTTTGGAAAGGTCCTCTGCCACACTTAGACACCTCTACCAAAAGTGCAGACTTTTGCTTTGTTTGAATTAGGACTCTTAGTGGGTATGCTATGTCACAAATCTCAGACATAATGTGCCACCACTATTCCTCATACCACTCACTGGCACAGGCCACAGGCTCACCAGGGGTGGCAAACCAAATGGCGAAGGGTCCAAAATCAGATATGCTTAAGCTCCACTACAATTAAGAGCCAAAAGGAAATCCTGTTGTATGGGACTCTACATGTGCCTCCAATAGTACACTTAGTTACATAGTTAGTCTGGTTGAAAAAAGACACAAGTCCATCTAGTTCAACCAATAAAAAGGGGAAAAAAATTATACAATCCTATACCCACAGTTGATACACAACTGTAAAAATATTTAGTTTTATTATCACAAAACATACTTTAAAAACATGATGAGTACATCCAAATGTGTGTTAAAAACAATCCATTTGTTACACAAGAGGTCATCATTTCACCATCAACCTATCTGCAACATATCACAGCTGAAATGTCGATATGGTTGACGAGTTTCGTGGGAACCTTCGCTTCTTCGGGACCTTATAGCCCCTCTCTTGTATCCACATGTAATAGCAATACAATATTTGAAACTGAAAATGAACAAAACATAAAATGAAAATCAATGACCAAAAGAAAACTATCCTCGCAAAAAAAAAAAAACCTTTTATCAATAATCTCAAACAAATAAGGAAAAATATTTTAAATAACCAAAAAAAATCATTCAGTCATACAGTAAAGGACACAGGCTGAGTATTCATAGACTCTGGGTTATAAGTTTGTGCTTTCAGGTGATTGGTCACTGACAAAGATTTTGAGGACACTCCCCAGTTTTTTGCTAGTCTCCTATGGTGATGGACCTCTTCTCCCCTGTGGACATTCCAGATTCTTAAATCAGTTCTTTACTGTCTTCTAATACAGCAATAATAGCAGTGGATCCTGATCCCTGCAACCTCAGGGGAGGGCCTGTAATGTTTCTTTGAGCATTCGATCTTGCATAGGTGTTCACCTCGGCATTTGCTGCAATGCATGTAGATAGCCTCAGGGTGCTATACGGGTGCCTAAATTAGAACAGAGTGCAGCCTCGTATGTGCTTCTGAGTCTGGCGGGAGTTACGGAACCCGGGGACACCTGCGCCTGTGTCAGGGCTGGGCTCTCAGCCCTTCCTTCTCTGTGCTCAGGGTGCTCAGCTGTTGGT
This sequence comes from Lithobates clamitans, assembly GCA_037952925.1. NCBI lineage: Eukaryota > Metazoa > Chordata > Amphibia > Anura > Ranidae > Lithobates > Lithobates clamitans. Next base: position 380,685 of record JBBGZY010002694.1, read on the forward strand.
TATTTGCCAATACTCATCGTTCCACAGTGGCTCACCTGTTGATCATCTCCTGCTCATCGGTCAAGCCCACAGCCAGCCCCTTCTGGCTGTTTAAACTGCCTGGTTCATTTCTTTAATGCCTTTGCCTTGGTCAACATATCTAGAGACTCTCTGCTGCGTTCCTGTTGAAGACTTACCTGACTGACGTCCCTTCTGGTTTCTGATTCTGTCTGCTGCCTCTGACTACGCTGATCTCTGGCTTCCTGATTTCCTGGCTTGTTCTGACTACCCGATTTGGCTACTGAACTATGTTTTCCTGGCTATGTTTTGACTACTTTTACCAGTTGTACCATTTTTTACCATTTCATTAAATGGTGTGATTTTTACGGCATTTTCTGTCTCCGTCTGTTTCGTGGTTCCTGACAGCCTGCAACTAGATGGAAGGGCAGGAGAGCCTGGAGCAGAATCCAAAATGTCAGTGAAAGAGTCCAAAATCACTTTATATTGTTCATAAAATGATCACGTAAAACAGCCAACACGTTTTAGGGGCCGAACACACTCCCCCTTCATCCGGGCTCAACTTTGACAGGGCTTACATAGTCTCTGTGGATTATCAGATATGTCTGTAGCGTTACGATATATTCGAATTAGCCTGTCCCAATGTAAAAGGCTTTAGCTGCTTTCAGGTTATGAACACATAAATCAAGTTTAGACTCCTCCGCCATTTTGATTTTGAATTTCTGGTTTCTGGTTATGCTTTGAGCAGCACCATGTTTTCTGTCAGACGTCTCCGGAGGAGCAGGCAGTCCCAGCGATCTGTAGACAGGTGTGCGGTGCACCTTCCTCCCGCTGAGAGGCAAATACCTGAAATGCTAAAATGTTTCACATTATTTGTCAAATATGAATGATGAAACTTGTGTTACCTGAGCTGGCAAGAAATGCAGACAAACATGGAGGAACCTTCCCTTTTCCCATTTACTGGGTGCTCTTTATTGTAATGGCCGTATATCACCTCTATACATCTGTCATGATAGAACGATGAAGGCCACCTTTGCAGACACTTGACAGCAGAAATACACATGTGAGTTTGCGGTCAGTGAATCACCAATTAGTGAAGGGAGGATGATGATTACAGCCTGGGGCATGCAAATTCAATAAGAATACACCCAATGCAGCTGCAGTATTGGTGACTTGACAAGTTTCTTTAAGTTTCAGACAGAATTAGGTCACATGAGCCGGCAAAGTAGATATAAGGAAATCACCATTGTCAGGGCTGCCAGACTTTCCCCTTCAGAAGACTGCCTGAGACTGCAGAATTCAGTCTGCTACAGGAAACTAGCGAGAGCTATGAGCAAGCAGTCGCTATGATTGCGAAACGCGTCAGCTGATCTCTGTACACTTCTGTACACTTCTGCTGTAATGTTCTGTACACTTTTGTGATCCAGCTTTTAATAATAAAGGCACTTATCATCAGACCGGTGTGCGGCTTCCAGATTTCCTCGTTCTCCTCTGCTTCATCTTGTATCAGCCAGCACCTGGGACTCTTCTCTTGGACGGATTAATAGTTGCTCTTGTTTCTTTCACAAGCAAGTCTACCGGAGCGGTGGAGCTCTCTCTCTGCTACAGGAAACTGTCAGAAACTGCATACATGCTACAAGAGACTGCCAAAGACAACAGACAATGCTACATGAGACAGTCAGAAACTACGTATATACACAATAAGAGACTGTCAGAGACTGCAAACTTCTTACATAACACTGCCAGTGACTACAGAAACAGGAGACTATCAGAAACTGTGGACATGCTACAGGAGATGGTCAGAAAGTGCAGACATACTACAGGAGATTGTCAGAGAATGCATACATAATATAGGAGACGGTCAGAGACTGCAGACATTTTACAGAAGATGGTCAGAAACTGCAGACATAATACAGGAGATGGTCAGAGACTGCAGACATTTTACAGAAGATGGTCAGAGACTGCAGACATTTTACAGAAGATGGTCAGAGACTGCAGACATAATACAGGAGATGATCAGAGACTGCAGACATAATACAGGAGATGGTCAGAGACTGCAGACATAGTACAGGAGGTGATCAGAGACTGCAGACATAATACAGGAGATGATCAGAGACTGCAGACATAATACAGGAGATGATCAGAGACTGCAGACATAGTACAGGAGATAGTCAGAGATAACAGACATATTACAGGAGATAGTCAGAGACTGCAGACATAGTACAGGAGTTGATCAGAGACTGCAGACATAGTACAGGAGATGGTCAGAGACTGCAGACATAGTACAGGGGATGGCCAGAGACTGCAGACATATTACAAGAGATGGTCAGAGACTGCAGACATAGTACAGGAGATGGTCAGAGACTGCAGACATAATACAGGAGATAGTCAGAGACTGCAGACATACTAGAGGAGACGGTCAGAGACTGCAGACGTAATACAGGAGATGATCAGAGACTGCAGACGTAATAGAGAGTGGCAAGATGTGGCAGAGCATCAAAGACTGTGAACATGCTACAGGTGTAGTTGGAGATTGACATGTTACAGGGGACTGCTAGAATTTGCTGCCATTTCCATCTCTTAAATCAATATATCAACATCTGTCCTCCCTACAGCACCCTCAAAAAGTACTGTTACGGCCACACGTTTTAATTGCAAGAGGGAGGAGATTCAGTCTTCACTGAAAAAAAGGCGAGGTGTTCACTAAATGGCAGCCGAACAGAGCGAGCGTTACCATGTGGCTGTGGTTTCTATGAAAAAAGCCGGCTGCTCAGCACAGAACAGTGAAAATCACTGTAGTAGCTATGGCCGTGGTTTACAACTTCCACCGAAGTCAATCGGATATCACATATACATACTTCCATTGTGCCAAAATGGTCCAAAATAAGTTTGCAAAATATATCATCCCCAGAGTTCAGCTTTTAACCCATTAGAAATAGAAACATACAGTCAGGTCCATAAATATTGGGACACCAACACAATTCTAATCTTTTTGGTTCTATACACCATCACAATGGATTTGAAATTAAACGAACAAGATGTGCTTTAACTGCAGACTTTCAGCTTTATTTGAGGGAATTTACATCCAAATCAGGTGAATGGTGTAGGAATTACAACAGTTTGTATATGTGCCTCCCACTTTTTAAGGGACCAAAAGTAATGGGGCAATTGGCTGCTCAGCTGTTCCATGGCCAGGTGTGTGTTATTCCCTCATTATCCCATTTACAAGAAGCAGATAAAAGGTCCAGAGTTAATTTCAAGTGTGCTATTTGCATTTGGAATCTGATGCTGTCAGCTCTCAATATGAAATCCAAAGAGCTGTCACTATCAGTGAAGCAAGCCATCATTAGGCTGAAAAAACAAAACAAACCCATCAGAGAGATAGCAAAAACATTAGGTGTGGCCAAATCAACTGTTTGGAACATCCTTAAAATGAAAGAACGCACCGGTGAGCTCAGCAACACCAAAAGACCCGGAAGACCACGGAAAACAGCTGTGGTGGATGACCGAAGAATTCTTTCCCTGGTGAAGAAAACACCCTTCACAACAGTTGGCCAGATCAAGAACACTCTCCAGGAGGTAGGTATATGTGTGTCAAAGTCAACAATCAAGAGAAGACTTCACCAGAGTGAATACAGAGGGTTCACCACAAGATGTAAACCATTGGTGAGCCTCAAAAACAGGAAGGCCAGATTAGAGTTTGCCAAACAACATCTAAAAAAGCCTTCACAGTTCTGGAACAAACATCCTATGGACAGATGAGACCAAGATCAACTTGTACCAGAGTGATGGGAAGAGAAGAGTATGGAGAAGGAAAGGAACTGCTCATGATCCAAAGCATACCACCTCATCAGTGAAGCATGGTGGTGGTAGTGTCATGGCGTGGGCATGTATGGCTGCCAATGGAACTGGTTCTCTTGTATTTATTGATGATGTGACTGCTGACAAAAGCAGCAGGATGAATTCTGAAGTGTTTTAGGCAATATTATCTGCTCATATTCAGCAAAATGCTTCAGAACTTATTGGACGGCGCATCACAGTGCAGACGGACAATGACCCGAAGCATACTGCGAAAGCAACCAAAGAGTTTTTTAAGGGAAAGAAGTGGAATGTTATGCAATGGCCAAGTCAATCACCTGACCTGAATCCGATTGAGCATGCATTTCACTTGCTGAAGACAAAACTGAAGGGAAAATGCCCCAAGAACAAGCAGGAACTGAAGACAGTTGCAGTAGAGGCCTGGCAGAGCATCACCAGGGATGAAACCCAGTGTCTGGTGATGTCTATGTATTCCAGACTTCAGGCTGTAATTGACTGCAAAGGATTTGCAACCAAGTATTAAAAAGTGAAAGTTTGATGGATGATTGTTAATCTGTCCCATTACTTTTGGTCTCTTAAAAAGTGGGAGGCACATATACAAACTGTTGTAATTCCTACACCGTTCACCTGATTTGGATGTAAATACCCTCAAATTAAAGATGAGAGTCTGCAGTTAAAGCACATCGTGTTTGTTTCATTTCAAATCCATTGTGGTGGTGTATAGAGCCAAAAAGATTACAATTGTGTCGGTGTCCCAATATTTATGGACCTGACTGTAGAAGAGTGAAGGTAGAAAACGACCAAGCAGTCCATCAAGTTTGCCCCTTTTGTGTTTTTGGTTTTATGCGTTTTGCCTGAGTAAAGATGTCAAAGATGTCAAAACAGTACTTTCTAAGGTCAGTTTTGAACTTTCCTCCTGCTAGTTTGTGTTCTTGATCTTGGCTTCAGATTGCAAATACTGCCCTCTTGAACCTTTGTGACACTCTTCCTGGATTTAAAGGTTTCAGTCATGTCCCTCCTTTCTCTTCTTTCCTCCAGACTGTACATATGAAGGTCCTGCAGTCTTTCCTGATATGTTTTATCCCTCAGACCAGCCATTCTCACCCAGGGTCCCATGGTATCCTAGGGTTCCTCCAGAGGTTCTTAGGGGTTCCATGCGCTTTGATTGACCTCCCATTTGATGGTGCCTGTATAGTTTAGGGGCCAATGCAAATTGGCAGAGCCAGTGGCATTACACCAATAATTGCCAGAAAAACAAGACAGCACTGCTCCAAGCCTCTTGTGTATTTAATATCTGTTCATTGCAAGGTGCCGGTCAACAAGCAACAACAACAACAAGCACAGTTCAAATCATTACTAAGACCTCATCTGGAATGTGCAGTTCAGTTTTGGGCTCCAGTTCTCAAAAAGGATATCGGGGAACTGGAGAAAGTGCAGAGAAGGGCAACCAAACTGATAAGAGGCATGGAGGAGCTCAGCTATGAGGAAAGATTAGAGGAACTGAATTTATTCTCTCCTGAGAAGAGGAGATTAAAGGGGGGGGGGGGATAGGATTAACATGTACAAATATATAAGGGGTTCATATAGTGAACTTGGTGTTCAGTTATTCACTTTACAATCAACACAGAGGACAAGGGGGCACTCTTCATGCCTAGAGGAAAAGAGATTTCATCTCCAAATACGGAAAGGTATCTTCACAGTAAGAGCTGTGAAAATGCACCTCGTTGGCCTGAGCCGTGTATGCTTTGTGTTGTGGACTATGGAACTTTTTACCCCAGGGGAACCCTTAAAATAATTTTAAGACCTTGGGAATTCCCAAATAAAACCAATTTATGGTGGACGGGGGGGTCAATGAGAAAAATATCTCTCTTGCAGTCGTGATCAGAGTGTCCTCCATACACCTCCTAGCACTTCTGTTGAGTCACATTCTGGGAACCCCTCGGACGGGAACCCGATCGGCCTCACCAGAGCTTGTGGAAGGACTCATTACTTTTGAATGAATAAGTGTTGAATATGTGGACGTGTGTTTTGGTAGAACATTAGAAGTGACAGAGTGCTGTCTTGTAATTGCAGTGCCCAGATTTCCTGAATAAGAGCATTGACATTTCCAGTCGGCCGTCTGCCCCGCTGCCAGCTCCCCGCTCAACCCATCCCATTCATGTTCACCGTAACATTTATTAAATGTCTCACATTAGAGCAGAAACAATCCCTGCTTGTCTGTCATGCACACACAGGCCTGGATATAATTACCGTTACATTTCTCCTCTGGCTTGTGCCGGCCGTGCGGCTGCCGAGCGAATTCACTTAGCATGAGGAGGCGCAGGGGCGAACAATGCCTGTGTAGTGGAGTTTGTGGTGTGGTGCGTGCGACGGAGGAGGCTGCGACCGCTTCGTGCCTTCATTCTTCACGAGCCAACATGAAAGGGAGCTTGGAAGAGCGCCATGTGTCTAATCACTACAGCCACTTAAAGGGGACTTTCTTATTTTTTTTTATTTTTACTTCCTTGGATTTTACAAGGCGTAAATAGTTGTAACATACTGTAATAGTCCTACTACATTGTGCGATGGCCTCCATAGCTAGTTTGAGCGGGGAGGGGGGTTAGAATAGTGTTTAACCACTTAAGGACCGAGCCTCTTTCTGAGGTTTGTTGTTTACAAGTTAAAAACTTTTTTTGCTAGAAAATTACTTAGAAACCCCAAACATTATATTTTTTTTTTCCCCTAACACCCCAGAGAATAAAATGGCGGTCGTTGCAATACTTTCTGTCACACCGTATTTGCACAGCGGTCTTACAAGCGCACTTTTTTTGTAAAAAATACACTTTTTTGAATTTAAAAACAAGACAACAGTAAAGTTAGCCCAATTTTTTTTTTATTGTGAAAGATAATGTTACGCCAAGTAAATTGATACCCAACATGTCACGCTTCAAAATTGCGCCCGCTCGTGGAATGGCGTCAAACTTTTACCCTTAAAAATCTCCATAGGCGACGTTTAAAAAATTCTACAGGTTGCATGTTTTGAGTTACAGAGGAGGTCTAGGGCTAGAATTATTGCTCTCGCTCTACCGATCGTGGAGATACCTCACAAGTGTGATTTGACCACCGTTTTCATATGCAGGCGCTATTTACGTATGCGTTCGCTTCTGTGCGCGAGCTCGTCGGGACGGGGCTCTTTAAAAAAATGGGTTTTTTTCTTATTTATTTTACTTGACTTTATTTATTTTTTCACAAAAAAAAAATTGGGTCACTTTTATTCCTATTACAAGGAATGTAAACATCCCTTGTAATAGAAAAAAGCATAACAGGTCCTCTTAAATATGAGATCTGGGGTCAAAAAGTCCTCAGATCTCATATTTGGACTAAAATGCAATAGTAAAAAAAAAAAAAATTGCCATTTGAAAAAATGACATTGAAAAAATGTGCCTTTAAGACGTATGGGCGGAAGTGACGTTATGACGTCGCTTACGCCCTGCAATGGTTTGGAGACGGGTGGGGGGCCATCTTAGCCTCACTCATCTCCATACCCAGCCACGACAAGGACCCGATCGCCTCCGCCGCACAGGAGAGCGGCAGGAGGGGGGGCCCCTCTCCCGCCGCCGATAACGGTGATCTCGCGGCGAATCCGCTGCAGAGACCACCATTATCTTAAACACGACCGACTCCTAAAGAGATGGACACCTCGGTTGTGGCAGTAAGCTGCTGCCGTTACTGAGATATCCATCTTCAAAGTGCCGACGTATATGTACAGGAGCCGGTCGGCAAGTGGCCAGAGTGTCTGAAAAAAAAAAATATATATATATATATATATAAAATGTTTGGGGGTTCTGAGTAATTTTCTAGCACAAAAAAAAAAATGATTTTAACTTGTAAACACCAAGTTTGGAAAACAGGCCTGGTCCTTTAAGTGGTTAAAGCTTCAAAAAAGCATCACCGAAGTGTCACAGAAGCATCAAAAGCTCATCAAAAAATCCAGTTGAAGCGATAGGTGCTTTAATGTGCGTTTAAAGTCGAAGCAAATGTAAATGAGCCCTAAAAGAAATTGTAAAGCCTCGTGCACACTGCACGTTTTTAATGTGGATTTTAGGGGCGCCTGGCGTTTTTTTGGGGGGGGGGTTGCCTCTAAATGCCCCTCCATGTTAGCTTAGCTGCCCATGCACACATAAGGCACAGGAGCCCTTTGTGAATTCTAATCTGGATCGGATAAAGGTATTTTCACCCCAAAATGTTGTCGCTGCTCCCCCCTCCCCCACATGTACGGGATGTCCTTCTGTAATGTGCGGTATTCAGTCGCGGTATCCCCCGCCGTCTCACCCTTCTATTATATTCTTCAATAGCTTTTATTAGTCAGGAGTTGTGTGTATAGCAATTGTGCGAACATTCTGTACAGACCTCCTGTGTGTGTATTGCCTCCGATGTAATAATACCTCTATTCAAAATGGTTATTATTCTAAGAGAGATGGATATACAATACACACACAGGTAAGTCAGACCGAGTCTGCCTGTCTCCAGCCTTATGTAATAATTGGAAATGCACTTCTTCCCAGCACGAGGGCTGCACCTAGAGCTACTAAAACAACAGAGAGCGGCTCTTCTTGTTAATAATAGGTCGCTCTGTCTACATTCAGTAATGCGGGTTCAGAGAGAACAGCCAGGCTGTGGAGGAAAAGGGCGAGATCGTCCTTTCTCAACGTTTTGTAACACGGAGGAACTTCTGAAAGAACTTTCTGGTCTCAGGGCCGGTCTACACCAAAAAAACGCGGTGTGGGATGGGCGCGTTGCGTCAACATTTCCTAGGTCACGTTCAAATCGCACTGCTTGCGGGTGCCAATACATCGTTAGCGGCACCCCAAATGACGCACGTGTACACACCCGCGCGCCAGGGGCGATCCAGAGTCTAGTCTCGGGAGGGGCACTGCCAGAAAATATATTTTTTTGGGGTACATCTATCGGGGAAATGGCTGGTGTTGGCGCTTCAATCATCATGGCACCATGGTTGTTATGGTGTCAGGATGATTGAAGCGCATTATTACTATTATTACATTGTTATAAAAAATTAAATAGTTTAACTCACCATAATGCAGAATCAGTGGGAGCCCCGAGTGTGTCACTTGCCACGTCACCTGTCACCAGATGCAGATTGTCACTTGCCATGTTGCCTGCCAAATGTTGCGGATTGTCACTTGCCACGTCGCCTGTCACCAGATGAAGATTGTCACTTGCCACCTGCTAAGGTGGTCTCTTGTGTCCCAGAGACAGGCAGCAGAGAGATGATGTAATCTCTCTGCTGCCGCACCTGCCTGCATGGTGAGGGGGGAACTGCAGGGATGCAGGGCGGGCGCCGGGCGGTGAGAGATGATGTCATCTCTCTGCTCCCCCGCCGGCTCCCTGATTGGCCAGCAGCCAACAAACACATCGAGCGGCGCCGGCACATCTCACCAACTGAGCCGCCGGGCCAGCCTGCTGTCTCTCTTCTGCGGAGCCGTCCGGCGGGTCTCTCTCACCTATGGAACCGCCCGTCGGCTCTCTCACTTACGGAGCCGATCGCCGGCTCTGCCACCTATGGAGCCGCCCGGCGGCTCTCTCACTTACGGAGCCGCTCGCCGGCTCTGTCACCTATAGAGCCGCCCGGCGGCTCTCTCACTTACGGAGCCGCTCGCCGGCTCTGTCACCTATAGAGCCGCCCGGCGGCTCTCTCACTTACGGAGCCGCCCGCCGGCTCTGTCAACTATGGAGCCGCCCGGCGGCTCGCTGACTTACGGAGCCGCCCGCCGGCTCTCTGACTCACCCGCATTTCTCGGAGGGGGCTATTGCCCCCTTGCCCCCCCCCCTAAGGATCCTCCCCTGCCGCGCGCACACAGCACCAAAAGCTCATTTAAAATGGTCTGTTGCAAAGTGGAAAGCTACGTGACCATATGCCACCCTGCCCCTTGCGCACAGGAATTCGCCTTGTGGAGCCATTATATTTGCCGGCATGCCCTTCCTAACAGGGGCCCGTGCAAGGCTGAAGAGAAGGCCAGAAGTCAGATTTAGGAGAAAAACATCCTTTTTTTTTTTTTTCTTTTTCTTTTTTTTTTTTTTTGGTATTTTGTATGTGGCGCAATGTTCGGTCACTCCAGGTCATGTAGATCCCAAGAGGATCCCCACTTGTTAAGAGTTTGAAGGAAACATAAAATAATCCTTTATATCGCCTGCCCCCTTCCATCTCCATAGTGAAGGCTGTAAATGTTTGCTGCTTTTTTAGGCCGTGGCTGTTTACAGAGCCTTGTATATATGTTACCAGGATATTGTGCGTCCAGATGGCGGGAAGACGAATAAATATACTCTGAGGACGGCTGCTTCCCTATGAATGGAGCTGTCATTAGTACTGCGGATATTCCGCTTTATTTTATGTCCAGTCTTTGTAATATTTGGGAATTTCCATAGTTGGTTGTGTCATCTGCATTGCATTGTGTTACCATCTGCACGTGTGGCATTTCCATGGTACTGATTGGTGGCAGATGTACATATGTTATACAGCACAGAGCCTCCAGCGTCTACGATCGACCTTCTAGGAGGCTCCATACTCAGCAGTCATGTGACCCGGGATGGGGAAACATTGTATCAAGTGTTTTTCTGCACAACAGGAAACAATGTACAGATGTCGTTCTTTTATAGCCTTCCATCATAGGGAATGGCTGCGTTTTTTTTGGGGGGGCCATTTCATTTATTTTCATTTTGCTGCACCCTACCTTATTCACTTACAAAAGTTTTCTCCAATTTAAAGTAGAACTATAGGCAAAACTTTGTTTTTTAATTTAGGATAGAGTAATGCCGCGTACACACGACTGGACTTTCCTTCAGAGTACACTCTGACGGTCTGTCCGACGGAGTTCCGCTGAAACGGACTTGCCTACACACGATCACACCAAAGTTTGTTCGTTTAGAACCCGATGACGTATGACGGGACTAGAAAAGGGAAGTTCAGAGCCAGTAGTCAAGTTGCCCTTGCATCGTTTTTGGTCCGTCGGACTAGCATACAGACGAACGGTTTTCTCGATAGGTGTTGAGTCCGTCGGAAAGATTTGAAACATGTTCTATTTCTAGGTCTGTCAGGATATTAGAAAGAAAAAGTCCGATGAAGCCCACACACGATCGGAATGTCCAATGGAATCATTCCGTCTGACCTTTTCTGCCAGAAAGTTTGGTTGTGTGTACGCGGCATTAGGGGAGGGGTTCTAACCCCTGTCAGATTTTTTTTTTTCGCCATCTGCGTCCCATTGCGGAGATTTCTCTTCACTTCCGCCGCTTCCATAGCCAAACAGGAAGTGAGAGGAAATCCCTGCAAAATAACGTGATCCATTGGGGACCCCCCAGGTCACCAGAACTAGTGTCCCCATTGGGAGATTTCCCCTCTATCACTTTTCTGGGGACAACCCAAAATTTTGGATTTTCTTTTACTTTAACTTCTCAATGATAATGACAAATAGGGGGAATCTCCCTAATGGGGGAACAGACAGCAATAAAAACTGGCAGGGGTCACACGCCATCTAAAACAAAAAAAAAAAAGTTTTGCCTTTAGTTATACTTTAAAGTTCAACAAGGAAATTTGTCTGTGTGAAGTGTGATCAGATGGTGAAAAATGGTGACTGACATACTGATCCTACTGTGTGATCAGGACATTAGAGTGTAAGCTCCTCTGATACAGAGAGACTGATGTGACTGGCTCAGTGTTCTCTGTACAGCACTGCGGTATGTGTCAGAGCTATATACAGTGGGTTATTATTATTATTATTTTACAGGATTTATATAGCGCCAACCAAATAATTATTTGCTCCCCTGCAGAGTGGGTTTGCCCACTTATAAAGAAATGAAGGGTCTATAATTTTTATCATAGGTGTTTTTTATACGATAGAGACAGAATATCAACCAAAAATCCAGAAAAAAACACAAATGATACAAATGTTATAAATATAGTTGCAGTTCAGTGAGTAAAATAAGTATTTGATCCCCAAGCAAAACATGACTTAGTAGTTGGTGGGGAAACCCTTGTTGGCGATCACAGGGGTCAGACGTTTCTTGTAGATGGTGACCAGGTTTCCACACATCTCAGGGGGGATTTTGGTCCACTCTTCTTTACAGATCTTTTCTAAATCCTTAAGGTTTCTTGGCTGTCGCTTGGCAACTTGAAGTTTTAGCTCCCTCCATAAATTTTCTATAGGATTAAGGTCTGGAGAATGGCTAGGCCACTCCATGACCTTAATGTGCTTCTGCTTGAGCCACTCCTTTGTTGCCTTGGCGGTATGTTTTGGGTCATTGTCATGCTGGAAGACCCATCCATGACCCATCCTCAGTATTCTGGCTGAGGGAAACAGGTTCTCATCCAAAATGTTACAATACATGGCCCCATCCATTGGCCCCTCAATGCGGTAAAGTTGGCCTGTAAGTTTAGCAGATAAACAGCCCCAAAGCATCATGTTTCCACCTCCACGTTTGACTGTAGGGATGATGTTCTTAGGGTCATAGTCAGCATTTTTCTTCCTACAAACACGGTGAGTCGAGTTAATGCCAAAGAGCTCAAGTACTGACCACAGTACTTTCTCCCAATCCTTCTCTGAATCTTTTAGAATGATGTTTATTGGCAAACTTTAGATTGTCGTGTACATGTGCCTTCTTGGGGATGGGGACCTTTTCTCATGACTATCCTCACCCCATGAGGAGAAATCTTGCATGAAGCTCCAGACTGAGGGCGATTGATGGTTATTTTGTATTTTTCCATTTGCAAATAATCTCTCCAACAGTTGTCTCCTTCTCATCAAGCTTCTTGCTGATGGTCTTGTAGCCCATTCCAGCCTTGTGCAGGTCTACAATCTTCTCCCTGACGTCCTCTGACAGATCTTTGGTCTTCCCCATGATGGTGAGGTTTGAATAGAAGAGATTCTGTGGACAGGTGTCTTTTATACACATAACGAGTTGTCGTTAGGAGAACCTTCTTACATTGACAGGACTAATATGTGTACCACATGAGCACCTACTGTAGCCAGTCTGTGGGGGGCAGAATTATTGTTGGTTGGTAGGAGATCAAATACTTATTTTACTCACTGAACTGCAACTCCATTTATAACATTTGTATTGTGTGTTTTTTCTGGATTTTTGGTTGATATTCTGTCTCTATCATATAAAATACACCTATGATAAAAATTATAGACCCTTCATTTCTTTGTAAGTGGGCAAAACTTACACAATCTGCAGGGAATCAAATCATTATTTTCTCCACTGTAAATGTATAAAAATAACAGTGTGTGACTGTAAATTTTTGTTTATTAAAAAAAATCAAACTAACATACAGCTTATTAAAAAAAACATATTTACATAAAAATAAACAATAAATAAACAAAAATAAGCGTGCTTACATCAGCAAGTAAAGAAAAACGTTTCCTTACAAGATAACCTAGAAAGAAACATATGTTAATGACAACAAAAGAGACTACAAACCCCGAATCTCAACTTAAACACAATCCAGGCTAAGAAACATTTTGAAATTTAATCGCCTTCAGGATGCGATTCCAAACCCCCCCATTAACCCCTCCCCCCACATCATTCACCCGGACTTCCACATCATTCACCTTGCATTCTGCACCACTTTCCCTTCCCACCTCCCCCCCATATACATGCTTGAACCATTCCCAAAACAGATCCAGTGATTCTGGACGCACAAATGACAAATCATATTCAAACCAGCCGGACTGATAAGACCACAAATATCCTCCGTCTACAATCCCATGGCTAGAGTCTTTTCCACAACCACCCTCCTGATAGGTGGAATACCTCCTCCTTCCCACCTGAGCTGTACCACATTCCTGCGTTTAATAGAAGGTGTGTTAGGTGAAAGTTGCACATCTGGCTCCCTTCTACTAGCAGCATGACTTTGTCCCAACACAGCCTTAGCATAATTCCTAACTGGGACAGATGACACATTAACTGGCTGCATAGGAACCTCAGAAATCTGGTTTGGTAAATTACCCACCACTCGATCCTCCCTCCTCCCCTCCAGCACAACAGTCCCGCTCACCATAGTCCCAGAAGCACCACAGATACCAACAGTCCCATCATCAAGTAAAGTTTTCAGTTTAGAAAAAACACCAGCTGTTTCAGCATTCATACGGCTCTCCTGCTCTGCAGTTTCAATGTTCATGCGACATTCCTGCTCTGCAGTTTCAATGTTCATGCGACATTCCTGCTCTGCACTGTTATGCCGCGTACACACGATCGCACATTCCGACAAGTAAATCCATAGTTTTTTTCCGATGGATGTTGGCTCAAACTTGTCTTGCATACACACGGTCACACAAATCTTGTCGGAAATTCCCATCTCCAAGAACACGGTGACCTATAACACGTACGGCGAGCTGAGAAAAATGAAGTTCAATAGCCAGTGCGGCTCTTCTGCTTGATTCCGAGCATGCGTGGAACTTTGTGCATCGGAATTGTGTACACACGATTGGAATTTACAACAACGGATTTTGTTGTTGGAAAATTTGAGATCCAGATCTCAAATTCTGTTTTTTGGAAATTCCGACGGAAAATGTCCGATGGAGTCTACACACGGTCGGAATTTCCGACAACAAGCTTCTGACATTTCCATTGAAAAATCGGACCGCGTGTACGCGGCATTAGTGTCCGTGTGGGACTCCTCGCAGCCAGCAGAAACTTCTCTGTCTGGATACACGCCATCTCATCCTGCATTGCCTGCTGATTGCAAGGATCTGTTGGCAGGTGCAATCTCAGGAAAGTCCTCCACACACTGAAAGAGATTTTCAGCAAACATTCCTTTACCAAGATCTTTATCTGATGAGTCGTGCCACTGAAGGGAGATTCCATTTCTGTAATGGCCTGCATCAATCCACCATTTTCCTCAACCTTCTCCTGAGATGACCCAGGCTGCTGGGGAGGGAGAGGGCAGATACTGACTCAGACACAACAGATCCTGAGACAGGTCTAGTACTGGGGCCACCATGTCAAGTCACTTCTTTACCCCCCCATCCTTACTGTCGCTGTTACTCTGGTATTCACCCTCTGACTGGTACTAGCACCGGCACTTTCCATCATCTGTTGGAATCTCTCCTCATTCTCACACTTTTCTCTGAGCACACCGCTGCCTGCCTTCAGAGAAGCAACCAGCTTCTCCTGCTTTCCAATGCCTCCTCCAGAGACTTCATTTTGGAGACTTCCCTCTTACTGTTTCCAGACTTGCAGGGATTTCTTTTTTCTGAGATCTTCTTTCATGGCAGCAAGTTTCTGTTCCTCCTTAGCAATGCAGCAAAGTCTGTTCACCACTCTATCCTGGAAGACTGGTAAGGACTACCCTTGCATAGGGACAGCCCAGGATCCATTGCAGCTTGAGCACATAGAGTAGACCTCAGTTCCTCTGGAAAAGGCCTGCATGAGAGGCCGCAGGCTTGTTGCTTCTCTCAGCTGAGATCACAACGGAGTGAGATACAAGACCCTGCAGAATAGCACCACCTGGTGGAGAAGCTCCTCTGGTGCAGAGACTGATGGGACTGGCCCAGTGTTCTCTGTACAGCACTGCGGTATATGTCAGAGCTATATAAATGTATAATAATAATAGTGTGTGACTGTGGAGGGACATTAGAGTGTTAGCTCCCCTGGTCCACTTATCATACTCCATGGAGGAGGGGCCCTCAATCATTTCCCGGTTGTGTTCCAGCATGGCTTCCACACACACATTGGCAGACTGGTAGGAGAGGAACTCCTGAGGGCTGTTTGGGTCCAGTATAAATATCCGACTTGGAATGCCAATGAAGTAGGCAGAGGAATGTTCATTAATGTCAGTGTTCCTGCAAGGCTGCCAAATAGACAATTTGTGTTTGAGTTATAGGAGTGTAATTCTCGAGGAGCGTGTAACCTCACAGCGCTGGCACTGTACTCACCGTCTGCTGCCCGGGCGGCTAAGTCACTTCAGTGAGGGGAAATTATTCATGAATAAATTCGGTGCATATCCTGAGGTCTTCATTTATCCTTTTCATTGCTTTGACAGTCATTTTTGAGTGACTCACATTTTTTAGATTCATTCATTTCCATTTTCAGCATTTGCTGATTGGCTTGTGCTGTGTCTAATCACAGCACAGTCGAGTCGCCGATCGATGGATGTCCCCTGGCACCCGCTGATCGGCGAGGAGACAGGTAGGCAGGGGTGATGCTAGGTGGGAAAAAGACCAGGGGCTTCAGCCCAAAGGTAAATTTGATAACCCCTCCCACATTTTAAAGTAAGTCCATCCCAAGCCCAGCATCATGGGGGGGTTTAGGCTCACTTGCTGGTTGCTGCCTGGCTCACCAGTGCCCATCAATGCAGCCTTACCAATGTCCATCAATGCAGCCTCACCAGTGCCCATCAGTGCAGCCTGGTCAGTGCCCATCAGTTCAGCCTCACCAGTGCCCATCAATGCAGCCTCACCAGTGCCCATCAATTCAGCCTCACCAGTGCCCATCAGTGCAGCCTCACCAGTGCCCATCAGTGCAGCCTCATCAGTGCCCATCAATGCAGCCTCACCAGTGCCCATCAATGCAGCCTCACCAGTGCCCATCGATGCAGCAAGATCAGTGCCCATCAGCTCAGCCTTACCTGTGCTCATCAATGCAGCCTGATCAGTGCCCATCAATGCAGCCTTACCAGTGCCCATTAATGCAGCCTCACAAGTGCCCATCAGTGCAGCCTCACCAGTGCCCATCAGTGCAGCCTCACCAGTGCCCATCAATGCAGCTTCACCAATGCCCATCAGTGCAGCCTCATCAGTGCCCATCAATGCAGCCTCACCAATGCCTATCAATGCAGCCTTACCAGTGCCCCTTCGATGCAGCAGGATCAGTGCCCATCAGCTCAGCCTTACCTGTGCTTATCAATGCAGCCTGATCAGTGCCCATCAATGCAGCCTTACCAGTGCCCATCAATGCAGCCTGATCAGTGCACATCAGCTTAGCCTTACCTGTGCCCATCAATGCAGCCTGATCAGTGCCCATCAGCTCAGCCTCACCAGTGCCCATCAATGCAGCCTGATCAGTGCCCATCAATTCAGCCTCACCAGTGCCCATCAGTGCAGCCTCACAAGTGCCCATCAGTGCAGCCTCACCAGTGCCCATCAGTGCAGCCTCACCAGTGCCCATCAATTCAGCTTCACCAGTGCCCATCAGTGCAGCCTCACCAGTACCCATCAGTGCAGCCTCACCAGTGCCCATCAGCTCAGCCTTGCCTGTGCTCATCAATGCAGCCTGATCAGTGGCCATCAATGCAGCCTTACCAGTGCCCATTAATGCAGCCTGATCAGTGCACATCAGTTTAGCCTTACCTGTGCCCATCAATGCAGCCTGATCAGTGCCCATCAATACAGCCTGATCAATACCCATCAATGCAGCCTCACCAGTACCCATCAGTGCAGCCTCACCAGTGCCCATCAATGCAGCCTCACCAGTGCCCATCAGCTCAGCCTTGCCTGTGCTCATCAATGCAGCCTGATCAGTGGCCATCAATGCAGCCTTACCAGTGCCCATCAATGCAGCCTGATCAGTGCACATCAGTTTAGCCTCACCAGTGCCTATTAATGCAGCCTGATTACTGCCCATCAATGCAGCCTGATCAGTGCAGCCTCACCAGTGCCCATCACTGATCAATGCAGACTCACCAGTGCCCATAAATGCACATCAGCTTAGCCTTAAATGTGCCCATCAATGCAGCCATGATCAGTGCTTTAGCCTTACCAGTGCACATCAATGCAGCCTGATCAGTGCCCATCAATGCAGTCTGTTCAGTGCCCATCAATGCAGCCTCACCAGTGCCCATCAATGCAGCCTGATCAGTGCCCATCAATGCAGCCTCACCAGTGCCCATCAATGCAGCCTGATCAGTGCCCATCAGCGCAGCCTTGCCAGTGCAGCCATGGGGAGAAGAGAGCCACCGATTTACACAGAGCTGGGAACTCACCTTTACCCGGCGCTCACAGTCACACAAAATCCCGGCTCCTATGATGGACGTCACATGTCCCGCCATTGGACCAGTGTGATGTCCATCATAGGAGGCGGGACTTCATGGAGACGGGTAAGTGAGAGACACCCGCTCTGTGTAATCTGGGTGCGCTCGCCCCCCTTTCCTTCAGAGGCAGCCCGTGCACCCCCAGGATCGGCCCTGCAAAGAGGCCCCAGGGAAGTCCGGCCCTCTACCATTTCCAACAGCCCCCCGCCCCAGTACTCCTCTCAAAAGCCCTCAGCCCTGATGCAAGCTGTGGGCTGACTCTTAGGAGGAGTTATGCAAATATTAAAATGCCTTGGATGGATGGGTGTAAGTCTGGGGGAGTGGGTGTTCCCAGGCAGAGACTGTATTTGCATAGGTAACGCCCACATGTGATGCTGAACCTCGATGATTGAAAGAACTGAATTCCAATGAATTGGAGGGGTGGCCCAGGGACAGTCAGGCTGGGGAGGACATTTTTTATAGCTCCTCGGTGCTTTGTCGAACAAAAAAAAAGTCAACTGTAAAATCACAGCACATAAAAAAGTACACAGAGGGTACACGATTGCCAAACCTCTGAAGAGGAAGGGTGTCTAAACCCTCAACCTCCCGAGGCTCAAGCCTCCTGACAGAGGCAAGGTACCCCAAGGTCTACCTAGGCCTGAAGTCAGGTCAACCCCACTTCTTAGGGACCAGCCGAACATGGTCCACCAAGTACTCCCAAAGAGAGACCCCTCTAGATGGGGAGAGCAAAATATCTGAAAGCCACAGAACCTCTCCCCCCCCCCCCATATTGGGGCAGGCCCCTTGATGACCTGCACCCTCTGTCTCTGTACAAAAAAATATACAAAAAAGACACAAGTGCAGTTTAAGGATGGGGGGGAAGGGTGCGGTAAATATGTCAAATTTACCATCCCCTTCCTTTCCTGAATCAACACAATAAGTGATCAGTACCAATCACTCACTGTGTTCATTGATAACTGAAGCATAGTAAAATAGTGTGTTTATTGGAGGGGGTGACAGTCAGGTTGACTGAGGCCCCGTGGTTTCTAACAGAAGAACTGCCTGGGGTGACCAACCCCCAAGGGGCAATGACACCATGTATTCTCTGCCTTCCCTGCTCATGGCCAGACAAGGTAGACCCGTTTTAAATCAGGAGGCAGTCTTCCCGGGGAATTACCCCTGTGCCCCACCTTACCCAGTGAGGGCCCCGGCTTTTGTTCCTACAAGACAAACCTTCAGAGCCCCCATCATAACAGCAGAAATACTGTACAGCCAGCCATTCCTACCAAAAGCACCTAGAATACTAGGTGATACTGCCCTTCCTCCAGCATCTGACTTGCTGCAAATTCTAATGCACATTGTGAGAAGCTCACAGTATGCAGTGAAATCAGAGGAAGCCATTTCAGTCCAGGAGGGGATCCTGTACAACTATGCAAGACTAATAGGGAAGGCCGGAGTTAGACTTAAGAAGTGGCGTAGTAAGCAGGACGAGGAGAGAAGCCGGTACAACTGTACAAGACTGAAACCCATAATAAATGCTTAAGGGCCCCCGCTCAGGATTTCAAGGTCAGATGAGTTGGATGCCGCTGACTAGTGAAGGCGCAAGCTGAGGAAAGGCCCAAATCATACTACAGATATAGGAAGAGATAACCCGGCTGCCGCACACCTCACCCGGCCCGCTTTGTTAACAGGTAAAAGCAGCCTCAGCTCGATTCATCCAGACTCCGACATGTTTCGCCCTGCCCCGGGGGGCTTAATCTTGGAGATCATGATTAAGCCCCAGGGACAAAACATGTTGGAGTCGTGGTCTAGATGAATCGAGCTGAGGCTGTTTTTACCGGCTAACCACTAGGACTGGGTGAGGTGTGCGGCGGACAGGCTATCTCTTCCTAATTCTGCAGTGTATAAGACTGAAGTTCAGCTTTCACGTTCCACAGCCTGTATGCTCATACCCCTCAATGGAAGATGACACGTAAAGCATCGTTTGTATCTTTTAGTCTCTTTCTGATAGACAGGGATGCCAATTAATGTCACTCTTCATTTCTCCAGGCTGTGGATAAGTTGCTTGGGTAATGCAGTTGCTGGTAAAGTGGACGGTTTTCTCTACGATCCCATTATCTGGATACTTTAATCCTTCAGCTTCTCCTAAAAAAAGAGGAGAAAATAAAGTGGATTTCTGATATAATTCCACATGTCATGGCGTATCCCTGTACAGGCTCTGCGAGTGTCAGAGTACTTCTCTGCGGGGTTATCTAAATACCCGGAGCTAAGTGCTGGGAAGAGGTGAGAACAGTCTGCTTGTGCCCCCAGGAGCTGACCATCTATAGACATGAAGACAGATCTGCTGATCTACATTTTTCACTCTTTACTGTAAATCTTTATTCCTGACTGTTGCCTTTTGCTAACATCACATTACATTCTTTCTATTGTGCAGATAACTTAATCAAGGACATCTTGTCAGTTACAAAGGAATATCGCCTGACACCAGCACTCGACAGGTACAATCTCTGTGTGTTTTTGCAAACATTCAGTTTACAGGCTGGGGGTATGTAAATACAGATAAAGTGTATGGGGCTGGGGGGGGGGGCTTATTTCAAACAACAGCACTGCGCAACTGAATGCATGCACCCTTCAAAGGAAAGGTAAAACCAAGTTCCGGGCAAATTTTTTAAAATCCTTTTTAAAGCATGCTGGAAAGAATATAGCAGTAGTTAACTGGCAAAAAAAAAAAATTTCAGCCCCCTGTAGGTAGGTATAATCCATAATATGCTAGTATGTACCACACACTAGCACTTTATGACAAACATACCTTTCAGCAATGTTACAGCTCCCCGGCGCTTCCATCTTCACCTGGTTTTCCTTCCGGGTTCATGGGCTCTAAAAGTTTGAATGGCCTGGCCTCACTCGGGGTTCATGGGCTCAGGCAGTTTGAATGGCCTGGCCTCACTCGGGGTTCATGGGCTTAGGCAGTTTGAATGGCCTGGCCTCACTCCGGGTTCATGGGCTCTGGCAGTTTAAATGGCCTGGTCTCATTCTGGGTTCATGGACTCAGGCAGTTTGAATGGCCTGGCCTCACTCCGCGTTCATGGGCTCTGGCAGTTTGAATGGCCTGGTCTCATTCCGGGTTCATGGGCTCTGGCAGTTTGAATGGCCTGGCCTCACTCCGGGTTCATGGGCTCAGGCAGTTTGAATGGCCTGGCCTCACTCCGGGTTCATGGGCTCCGGAAGTTTGAATGGCCTGGCCCCACTCCGGGTTCATGGGCTCAGGCAGTTTGAATGGCCTGGCCTCACTCCGGGTTCATGGACTCAGGCAGTTTGAATGACCTGGCCTCACTCCGGGTTCATGGGCTCCGGAAGTTTGAATGGCCTGGCCTCACTCTGGATTCATGGGCCCTGGAAGTTTGAATGGCCTGGCCTCACTCCAAGTTCATGGGCTCTGGCAGTTTGAATGGCCTGGTCTCATTCCGGTTTCATGGGCTCTGGCAGTTTGAATGGCCTGGCCTCACTCCGGATTCATGGGCTCAGGCAGTTTGAATGGCCTGGCCTCACTCCAGGTTCATGGGCTCCAGAAGTTTGAATGGCCGGGCCCCACTCCGGGTTCATGGGCTCAGGCAGTTTGAATGGCCTGGCCTCACTCCGGGTTCATGGACTCAGGCAGTTTGAATGGCCTGGCCACACTCCGGGTTCATGGGCTCTGGCAGTTTGAATGGCCTGGTCTCATTCCGGGTTCATGGGCTCTGGCAGTTTGAATGGCCTGGCCTCACTCCGGGTTCATGGACTCAGGCAGTTTGAATGGCCTAGCCTCACTCCGGGTTCATGGGCTCCAGCAGTTTGAATGTCCTGGCTTTACTCCCACGCATGCAGGGTAGTCACGATTGCAGCAGAGTGCTCTGCAATTCCACGGCACTCTGTGTTACCTGAATGCAGAGCTTCACTGCACTTGTGTTGATGACCAGTGGCGGCCAGTGCTTAATAAATGGGGGGGTGGCAAACTAACACCAAACGCCCCCCCCCTTTTTACAGGAGATGGCCAGGAATGTGCGGTGATCGCACACACACCCTGCCACCCAGAGATGGCCTTAAATGCACAATCAAACAACCCACCGCCACCTGCAGGAGATGGACAGGAATGCGGCGATGGACCACCCTGGAGACAGACAGGACATCGGCGATCAGGGCATTACCTTTGGAGTCAGGGGGAATGAAGTGCCGGGCTGTTGATCCTCCTCCCAGGCGAACAACAAGTGTGTCCTAAAACCCGATTGGCCAAGGAGTCCTAAGACTCCCTGGCCAATCGGGTCAGAGGAACTGCTTCCCGATTGTCTAGAAGGAGACTCAGGAAGACAATAGCGAATATTAATTGTCACACAACTGGTCCAAATCCTTTGGTGAAGGAGAGAATTATGGTGTGGGGTGGTTTTTCAAGGTTTGGGCTTGGCCCCTTCGTTCCAGTGAAGGGAAGGTGTCAGCATACCAAGACATTTTGGACGATTTCATGCTCCAAACTTTGTGGGAACAGTTTGGGGATGGCCCCTTCCTGTTCCAACATGACTGCTCACCAGTGCACAAAGCAAGGTCCATGAAGACATGGATGAGCGAGTTTGGGGTGGAGGAACTTGACTGGCCTGCGCAGAGTCCTGACCTCAACCCGGAGACTGCGAGCCAGGCCTTCTTTTCCACTTCAGTGCCTGACCTCACAAATGCATTTCTGGAAGAATGGTCAAACATTCCCATAGACACACTCCTAAACCTTGTGGACAGCCTTCCCAGAAGAGTTAAAGCTGTTATAGCTGCAAAGGGTGGGCCAACTCAATGTTGAACCCTACGGACTAAGACTGGGATGCAATTAAAGTTCATGTGTGTAAAGACAGGCGTCCCAATACTTTTGGTAATATGGTGTATCTATGAATGCTCTTTCTCTGGCATATACTAGAAAGTGGAACAGTAATGATGATTGTGAGCCAGGTCTTCTCATCCAACATTAGTACCTGACCTCACAAATGCTCTTTTGGCTGAAAGGGCACAAATTTCCACAAACGTGCTCCAAAATCTTGTGGAAAGCCTTCCCAGAAGAGTGGAGACTGTTATAGCCCCTAAGGAAGGCCAACTCCAAATTAACACCAAGTTAGTCAGATGTCTGCAAACCTTCAGCCATATAGTACATATCTGTTCCAGTTTTAACACTTTCGTGACGGGTTCTGAAGTGTAATTTCTATACTGCTTGAAGTCTGAATGGAGGAGACCAGAGAGCACGGGGGGGGGGGGCTTTAACCATAGAAGACATGGAGAGATAGAGGCTTCATTTTCCAGTTTCCAAAGGGGCATTTTACTGTAAGAGCAGTATAAATGTGGAATAATCTTCCACTGGCAAGCAAGATGTTTTTCTAAAATAACAAAATGCTGTTTTAAGCCTTGTTTACACCTGCAGTTGGGGAAAACCACTCAGCTGTGCCATGGTTTTACAGCCCCCACCCACTACCCCCTTAAGCAGCCAGGGGTGTATAGATCAAGACACAGCAAGATTTATCCCCCACTGTTGTGTGCAGCGGGCAGTACCACCTGCTGAACACGAACCATTCTACTGAATGGAGGTACCCTGCAACCGTGTGCAACTCACGTGGTTTAGGCGGAGTTAAAAGGGGTAAAAGCAGGCGATGGAGGTGGTGATACATCGCCTCCTCACCACCTGTCAGATGCTCTACAAAGATAGATGTCTTTGAAGTTTGTCTTGGAATAATAAAGTTTTACAATTGTTGAATGTTGCAGTGTGCTGCCACCTAATTTTTTCTTTGTGTTGACAGTTGGGGGTGAGGACAGGCCCATGCTTAGTGCCTACATCTAGTCAGTAGAAGGATTGATACACCATATAGGATTTATATTGGTATAGGGAACCCTTTACTTGGATGGTTGTCTCCCAGTTGGCCGATATTGGCCAGGTTAGAGCACTAATATGTCCGTTATTACCGGAAGGAAGATCTGCCATGTTGAATTAGTTCAGCCAGTCTCTGTTTTCTTTGTCAAAGGTAAACCGAGGCTGCAGCCATCACACTGTATTACCAAAAGTATTGTGACGCCTGCCTTTACACACACATGAACTTTAACGACATCCCAGTCTTAGTCCGTAGGGTTCAATATTGAGTTGGCTCCGCCCTTTGCAGCTATAACAGCTTCAACTCTTCTGGGAAGGCTGTCCACAAGGTTTAGGAGGGTGTCTATGGGAATGTTTGACCATTCTTCCAGAAGCACATTTGTAAGTTCAGGCACTGATGTTGGGCCAGAAGGCCTGGCTTGCAGTCTCTGCTCTAACTCATCCCAAAGGTGTTCTATCAGGTTGAGGTCAGGACTCTGTGCAAGCCAGTCAAGTTCCTCCACCCCAAACTCGCTCATCCATGTCTTCATGGACATTGCTTTGTGCACTGGTGCACAGTCATGTTGGAACAAGAAGGGGCCGTCCCCAAACTGTTCCCACAAAGTTGGGAGCATGAAACTGGCCTGTCCTGACCTCAAACCGATAGATTACCTTTGGGATGAATTAGAGTGGAGACTGCAATCCAGGGCTTCTCGTCCAACATCAGTGCCTGACCTCACAAATGTACTTCTGGAAGAATGGTCAAACATTTCCATAGACACACTCCTAAACCTTGTGGACGGCCTTCCCAGAAGAGCTGAAGCTGTTATAGCTGCAAATGGTGGGCCAACTCAATATTGAACCCTACGGACTAAGACTGGGATGCCATTAAAGTTCATGTGTGTGTAAAGGCAGGTGTTGCAATACTTTTGGTAATATGGTATATCGATAAACATTCATGCTTTACTGGACCAAGTGTGCATGTTTATTATTCTTGTGTTGAAAAGAAAAAAAAACTTTGAGTGCTGGAATTTCGACTGCACGCTTATGGCCACTTTATACAATCGAAATCCTAGGGAGTGGGTAATACCATAGAACTGATAAGTTTGAAACTTGCCAAGCTGAGGTAAGAAAAAAAACAGATGTAGATTGTGGAAAGACTCAGAGATCCTTCATTCAGGACAGTTTTATCTGTCTTTATTATCTGCAGACAAAGACTGACTTTCTAGCATATAAACATATGTCATATTTCTTGATTGATATTCATTCCCTCCACAGTTTGAGCTGTCGGCGATGTATCATCGTAGGGAACGGAGGGGTGCTCGCCAACAAGTCATTAGGATCAAAAATCGACGAGTACGAAGTGGTTGTCAGGTAAGAGCCTTTCATTGGCCTAAAATAATAAACTCCGGAGCGGAGATGTCAGCTGGTCTGCATGTGTGACCTGTCATGTTCCAGGCTGAACTCGGCACCAGTCAAAGGCTTCGTGAAGGACGTGGGCAGTAAAACAACACTAAGAATTACATATCCCGAAGGAGCCATTCAGAAACTTGAACAATATGAGAAAGATTCCCTTTTCGTGCTGACCGGATTCAAGTGGCAAGACTTCAAATGGCTGAAATATATTGTTTACAAAGAGAAAGTGGTAAGTAGTGTCACTGAGTTGCATAAGAATGCAGTGTCAATATTTTATGTTTTATGACTGAAAATCACTTACATCTGCGCTTATGCAAGAATCAAAACATTTTAGATATTCAGTGTAACTTGAAAAATATGTATCTGTGTCCTAGCTTTGCTTTCTTATTCTCAGCCTGACACTTCAGTTTGAATGTCAACATCAACCAAAGTCTGACAGTTGCCCTTCCAATTACCACACAGTCCTCTTCCGTTCTGATTTTGACTGCACAGTCCTCGACTTCTGCTCCCTGGTTCTTTGCACAGCCCTGGTCTCTGCTGCCCATGGTTCTCCACTCAGCCCTTGTCTCTTCTGCCTCTCGTTCTTCACTCAGCCCTTGTCTCTTCTGCCCCTGGTTCTCTATGCAGCCCGTGTCTTCTGCCTCTGGTTCTTCACTCAGCCCTGGTCTCTACTGCCCCTGGTTCTTCATTCAGCCCTTGTCTCTTCTGCCCCTGGTTCTCTACTCAGCCCTGGTCTTTTCTTCCCCTGGTTCTATACTCAACTCTTGTCTTTTCTGCCCCTGTTTTTCTACTCAGCCCTTGTCTTTTCTGCCCCCTAGTTCTCTACCCAATCCTCGTCTTTTCTACCATCTGGTTCTTTACCCAGCCCTTGTCTCTTCTGCCTTCTGGTTTTCTGCACAGCTCTTCTCTTTTCTGCCCCTGGTTTTCTACCTAGCCCTTGTCTCTTCTGCCCCTGGTTCTTCACTCAGCCCTTGTCTCTTCTGCCTCTGGTTCTTCACTCAGCCCTTGTCTCTTATGCCCCTGGTTCTTCACTCAGCCCTTGTCTCTTCTGCCCCTGGTTCTTCACTCAGCCCTTGTCTCTTCTGCCTCTGGTTCTTCACTAAGCCCTTGTCTCTTCTGCCTCTGGTTCTTCACTCAGCCCTTGTCTCTTTTGCCCCTGGTTCTCTACTCAGCCCTTGTCTTTTACTAGACTAGTGACATTATTACACAGCCATTTTCAGATCTCTCCAGAGATGTTCAATTGGGTTCAAGTCTGGGCTCTGGCTGGGCCACTCAAGGCACAGAGTTGTCCTGTAGACACTCCTTTGTTATCTTGGCTGCGTGCTTAGGGTCGTTGTCCTGTTGTAAGATGAACCTTCGCCCCAGTCTGAGGTCCAGAGCGCTCTGGAGCAGGTTTTCATCAAGTAAGACTCTGTACATTGCTGCATTCATCTTTCCCTCAGTCCTGACTAGTCTCCCAGTTCCTCTTCGGGGTGCGGGCGCCGGCTTTCTCGGTTCCCCTGCATCTCCTCCCTCCTCTTCTCCATGCACCGCGCATCTCCTCCCTCCTCCTGGGATCCAATACGATTGTATCTCCTTTCGGCCAATCGGATGCAGGGTCTCATCACCCGCTTCCTGATTGGCCGGGAAGAGCATCAGTGTTACAATAGCGAATATTAATCTGCTACTGTCACACGACTTGGTGGGCTTCACTAGCAGTGCTCTGTACCCCGAGCCCACCCTTTTTTGAAGCCTATTAGAGCCTCTGGCTCTAATCACGTGCTTCAAAAAAAAGAATCCCCAATTGCAATCCATGTGTCCGGTGCCCTGCATGTAGATCGGGGGGCCAGACGCATGGATAAGGGGGGCGGTGCCCTTGTGCCCCTAATTGACGAGGCCACCACTGTCACAGAGAGCATGTTGATAGGAAGAGAGAGCATAGAGAAGAGCTTATCAGTCTGCTGCTTCCCCTTCCACTGTCCAAACACAGGCTGGGGGGAGGGAAAAAAACCTGTACATGTTACTGAACTGCAGCAGAGAAAAATCAAGTCTCCCTCCCTTCCAGACGGGGGGCTGTGCTGTGTGGCAGAGCTGTGTGAATCTCAAAACTGGGTGGACAAAAATACAAATTTTTCAACGGATTAAAAAAAAGTTCTGGATTTGTATTCTTATGTATGATTCTTTTGGGCGCGACTGTTGCAATCTTGTCGCTAGAGGGTCGGTGCCGAATACACATTGGTGTTTATTGGTGCCAAAACATTGCATGGCAAAACCTTCTTCCACCACGAACCAATGTGGCAGTGTCCAGAAGGTGAACCAAAGGTACGTTGCATGGCAGGGTGCAGAGGCTTACAGCCGTTATAAGGACACACATTGGATAGGAAACAGCTGGCTGGTCTCAGGGATGTCTGGGTGCAGCGCACACCTCCCACGCTCTCAGGGAGCAAGTGATCCCAAACAGAAACACATTCTGTAAATACATTAGGAATACTAATGTTTCCACATTACAGTTCAGCCTCTGTAAGCAGAATGGTTGCCATTACATATGCTTCGAACTCTACGGGGGGGAAAAGTATCCCAAACTGTGACTTTAATATAGACCTGAGCTTTGCCTCCCACAGATGCTTATACATTCCCTCCACTCCCCCACCGATCTGTGTGCCCAGAACAATGAGAACATGACCCAGGTATGCTTTAAAGTGAGTCTTTGGAACTTACACAGAGCTTATGGCTCTCGTCCCATCCCCAAGTGCTGAGTGCGGTGGAAGAAAACCATGAAAATGTGGAGGCTACATTATTGGAAGGTCCAGGTGGTGGTTTGCTCAGTAGACCACTGATGAGGCCTAGGGACTACCTCTCATGTGTTGATTGGAAGGGAGGTAGAATTAGGGGTGCCTCTATCCTCGTTAGGAGGGCAAAGCCCAAATGCAAAAGTGAAGTGAGTAGACTGGAAGAAGTACTGGTCTCTTTAATAATGTAGGATATGTCATTCAAGATCTAACAGTAACCTTCTACTGGTCTTTTAGCCAGCACTCATGTTGTTCCTGAGCAGAATGGTCACTTCCCAGAGGCCAATCAGCCCTTACGTTACTCTCTGCTGGGTCCCTGCCACAATGCTGTTACCTTCCAAAGTTGCTCCTTGTTTACAAACATCCATCCAGGCTCAGATCCCTGAAATGTCTCGGGTTACTATAAGATCATTAGTAAAATAAAATAATAAGAAGAACCTTCTACTACTCATGTACTCATGTTGTCTCTGAGCAGAGTAGTCACTTCACAGAGGCTAATCAGCCATTACATTGGTCCTTCTAGATCAGGGGTCTCAAACTGGCGGCCCTCCAGCTGTTGCAAAACTAGTCCCATGAGGCATGCAAGACTGACAGTTACAAGCATGACTCCCACAGGCAGAGGCATGATGGGACTTGTAGTTTCGCAACAGCTGGAGGGCCAGCAGTTTGAGACCCCTGTTCTAGATCCTACTTAGTTAAAAAGACTGGTATTTCCTGCACCTTAGTATAAACAGAAAAGTCAGTGCTACTACCCATACATCACATAGATAGCACAGCTCCCAGGTGCTCGATCCACAGTCGCTGGCTGAGTAGAGTAATGTAGAAAAAAATGATCCCCACTGCGGTTGTTGCTCTTAAAATTTCTTCATTTTATTGAATAGCCACAGTGAACAAATGCAGATTAAGTCAGTTGACGCGTTTCAGCCTATAAGGCCTTAGTCATAACCACCAATTTCCTGCACCTTATTCCTTATTTTTGGCAATAGGCTTTGCCTATTTGGAGCTTACAGTGCTCACCTCAGTCCCATGTGTGTGCTGAATGCACACATGGAAGGAAGAAGAATAAATGAATCTTGGGAGGTGTAGGCTACATTATCATAAAGTTCAGGTGGTGGTCTGCTAAGTAGACCATTGATGAGGTCTAGGGATCTCTCATGTGCTGAAGTAAAGGAACGTGGAGTTATGAGTGCCTCCATTCTAGTTAAAGTTCAAAGCCCATATCCATAGTGAATTAATAAATTGGAAGAAGCTCTGATCTCTTTATTCATGTTGGATATTTTATTGAACACGTAATATTAACATTCTACCTCTCTTTTAGCAAGCACTAATGTTGTCCCTGAGCAGAGTGGTCACTTCACAGAGGCTAATCAGCCATTACATTGGTCCTTCTAGAGCCTACATAGTTAAAAAGCCTGGTGTTTCCCGCACCCTATTCCTTAACTTTGGCAATAGGCTTTGCCTTTTAAAAAAAGAGTGGAACGTCAAGGTGCACGTCATGCGGCATTACAGCCTATATTAACAAGGTGTTGCTCCGTTTACCCACAGTAATGAAAACACTCTTCTTGTGAGCTTTAAAATGAGATTTGGAGCTTACACAGAGCTTATAGAGCTCACCTCAGTCCCGTGTTCTGAATGAACACATGGAAGGAAGAAGAATAAATGAATCTTGGGAGGTGTAGGCTACGTTATCTACATTATCATAAAGTTCAGGTGGTGGTCTGTTCAGTAGACCATTGATGAGGTCTAGGGATCTCTCATGTGCTGAAGTAAAGGAACGTGGAGTTATGAGTGCCTCCATTCTAGTTAAAGTTCAATGCCCATATCCATAGTGAATTAATAAATTGGAAGAAGCTCTAATCTCTTTATTCATGTTGGATATTTTATTGAACACGTAATATTAACGTTCTACCTCTCTTTTAGCAAGCACTAATGCTGTCCCTGAGCAGAGTGGTCACTTCACAGAGGCTAATCAGCCATTACATTGGTCCTGCTAGATCCTACATGGTTAAAAAGACCGGTGATTCCTCCACTCTCTTCATTCACAATGACTATGGGCTTTGTCCCTCTAAAAAGAGTGGAATAATAATTCCACTACAGGGTAGTGACCTATATTTGCAGGGGGTTGCTCCATTTAGTTACAGTGATGAGGACATTCCCCATGTGAGCTTAAAAATTAAACTTGGCACTTACACAGAGCTTTTCAATGACCCCTCACTCCCATGTGCTAAGTGCCCACATGGAAGGAAGAAAACAAAAACGTGAATATTGGGAGGCGGAGACTACATTATCACAAAGTCTAGGTGGTGGTCTGTTCAGTAGACCATTAATGAGGTCTAGGAATGTGGAATTATGAGGGCCTCCATTCTAGCTAGAGGGCAAAGGCCATATCCATAGTGAGTTAATAAATTAGAAGAAGCACCAATCTCTTTAATCCTGTGGGATATTTTATTGAACACATAATGGTAACCGTCTACCTCTCTTAGCAAGCACTCATGTCGTCCCTGAGCAGAGTAGTCACTTCGCCGAGGCTATTCAGCCATTACATTGGAAGGAAGAAGAAAAATGAATAGAAGGTCTAGGGATCTCTCATGTGCTGATGAAAAGGAATGTGGAAATAGGAGTGACCCCGTTCTAGTAAGAAGACAAAGCCCAATCTCTGAACTGAATGAGTAGATTGAAAGAAACACTGATTTTGTTAATATTGTAGGATAACTTCAATAAAATATCAGGCATGGTTAAAGGGACCCTCATTCACTTGCTCCTCTATGCAGAGTAGAACATAAATGCAGGTGCACCCCGTGCTGCGTAGTGACCTATATTCGCAAGATGCTGTAATGACAACAATGGATGGTGCCATCGTAATGCAGTCCAACATAGAGATTCCTTCAGCGTCACTATTGCCCTTGCCTGATGAAGTTGTCTTTACTATGCTTCCAAACATTGCTTGTTTTTAAATGCAACAATGCTTTTAAAGCCCAGTAGAAGACTCCGAACGCCACATTACACATCCTATCATGCATTGCAATGGTAGTGACCGTTGTGGGTGTTCATTGGACAGGGCTGCGGGCAGTGTCTGGGAAGTTTTCTTGTCCTCTATCCAGAGTAGGTTTGATGACGCAACGGGGTGGGCGGAGCTGATTGGAAATGAGCAATTAGACAAGGAAGGCTTGCCACTCCAGGTGAGAAGAGGAGGCCTGATGGAACTAGTGGGTGCCCGCCTCCGCAATCAATGTATAAGAAAAAGAATAGGCTGCACACCACGTTTCTAATCCAAAATCCTTTATTGGGACATCCCAGAGTGACACCGCAAGTGCTCGGTAGACCGCGTTTCTACACTGTATAAGTGCTCAATCATTACCAAAATACCACATTACACATCCTATCATGCATTGCAATGGTAGTGACCGTTGTGGGTGATCATTGGGCAGGGCTGCGGGCAGTGTCTGGGAAGTTATCTTGTACTCCATCCAGAGTAGATTTGATGATGCAACAGGGTGGGCGGAGCTGGGTGGAAAATTAGCACAGACGAGCAGGAAGTTACTGGTCAATTAAAATAGTACCGCCCACTGTTCCCTGACATGTCATCAGACTCCATAGGGGGGGGCAGTGAGGGGATCGGTCACTCTGCTACAGATTAAAGTAGCCCACTGTTCCCTGACATGGGTCACCTATCAGACTCCATAGGGGGGCGGTGAGCGGACTGGTCACCCTGCTACAGATTAAAGTAGCCCACTGTTCCCTGACATGGGTCACCTATCAGACTCCATAGGGGGGCAGTGAGGGGATCGGTCACTCTGCTACAGAATAGAGTAGCCCACTGTTCCCTGACATGGGTCACCTATCAGACTACATAGGGGGGGCGGTGAGGGGACCGGTCACCCTGCTACTGATTAAAGTAGCCCACTGTTCCCTGACATGGGTCACCTATCAGACTCCATAGGGGGGCGGTGAGGGGACTGGTCACCCTGCTACAGATTAGAGTAGCCCACTGTTCCCTGACATGGGTCACCTATCAGACTACACAGGGGGCAGTGAGGGGACTGGTCACCCTGCTACAGATTAAAGTAGCCCACTGTTCCCTGACATGGGTCACCTATCAGACTCCATAGGGGGGCGGTGAGGGGACCAGTCACCCTGCTACAGATTAGAGTAGCCCACTGTTCCCTGACATGGGTCACCTATCAGACTACATAGGGGGGCGGTGAGGGGATCGGTCACCCTGCTACAGATTAAAGTAGCCCACTGTTCCCTGACATGGGTCTCCTATCAGACTCCATAGGGGGGCGGTGAGGGGATTGGTCAGCCTGCTACAGATTAAAGTAGCCCACTGTTCCCTGACATGGGTCACCTATCAGACTACATAGGGGGGGTGGTGAGGGGACCGGTCACCCTGCTACTGATTAAAGTAGCCCACTGTTCCCTGACATGGGTCACCTATCAGACTCCATAGGGGGGCGGTGAGGGGATCGGTCACCCTGCTACAGATTAAAGTAGCCCACTGTTCCCTGACATGGGTCACCTATCAGACTCCATAGGGGGGCAGTGAGGGGATCGGTCACTCTGCTACAGATTAGAGTAGCCACAAGTCCCCTAGATAGGATATTGCAAGCTTTCAAACGATGACGGTGCTGAAAGATCTGACTGCTGCTTCTAAAAAGGTAAATGAATCTCATATTTTTATTATTATTATTATCATCATTATACAAGATTTATATAGTGCCTACAGATATATACAAGGTATATATATATATATATATATATATATCAGTCTAACTTAACGTGGAGTTCCGCTTAAAAAAAAAAAACTAAAAGTCAGCAGCTACAAATACTGCAGCTGCTGACTTTTAATAATCGGACACTTACCTGTCCCCGGGGTCCAGCGATGCGGGGGATCGAAGCCCCGCTCGTCTTCCCCCCTCCGCTCGGCCGTGCTGGTATTGTAACTGTGGGTGCCCGGTTGTGGCTTCACAGCCGGGCACCCATGTCACATGCACGAGCCACGCCGTGTGCCATGACTGGCCGTGCAATCATCCATCTGGGACCTGTGACGTGTCCCAGATGATTGCCTAGATCAGGGATATGCAATTAGCAGACCTCCAGCTGTTGCAGAACTACAAGTGCCATGAGGCATAGCAAGACTCTGACAGCCACAAGCATGACACCCAGAAGGAGAGGCATGATGAGACTTGTAGTTTTGCAACAGCTGGAGGTCTGCTAATTGCATATCCCTGGCCTAGAGGGAGGGGGGGAGAGATGATCTCCCTTCCTGCGCCGAGGGAAGTGACGTCAGGAGCCCAGGCGCTGAAGGAGGCAGATTTCGAAGGGACCACATAGCAACAGGCATAAAAAGGTAAGTAAAAAAAAAAATTTCTCCAAATGTTTTTTTTTATTTATTTATTTCATGCAACATTAGTGCCATTTTTCTTTTTTGGGTGGAACTCCTCTTTAATAGTCAATATAGATTTTGTCTGCAGTGGGTCTTCAACCACTTAAGGACCAGCCTTGTTTTGGATTTTAGGTGTTTACATGTTTAAAACAGGTTTTTTTTGCTAGAAAATTACTTAGAACCCCCAAACATTATATATGGGGTTTTTTTCTAACACCCTAGAGAATAAAATGGCGGTCATTGCAATACTTTTTTTGCACCGTGTTTGCTCAGCGGTCTTTTAAACGCACTTTTTTTAGAAAAAAATTCACTTTTTTGAATAAAAAAATAAGACAACAGTAAAGTTAGCCCAATTTTTTTTATTATATTGTGAAATAAAATGTTACGCCCAGTAAATTGATACCCAACATGTCACACTTCAAAATTGCGCCCGCTCGTGGAATGGCGTCAAACTTTTACCCTCAAAAATCTCCATAGGCGACGTTTAAAAAAATTCTACAGGTTGCATGTTTTGCGGTACAGAGGAGGTCCAGGGCTAGAATTATTGCTCTCGCTCTACCAGTCGCGGCGATACCTCACATGTGTGGTTTGACCACCGTTTTCATATGCGGGCGCTACTCGCGTATGCGTTTGCTTTTGCGTGCTAGCTCGTCGGCACGGGGGGTTTAAAAAAATTTTTTTTTTTTTTTTTTTATTATTTATTTTACATTATTTTATTTATTTTTACACTGTTTTAAAAAAATAAATAAATTGTGTCACTTTTATTCCTATTACAAGGAATGTAAACATTCCATGTAATAGAAAAAAGCATGACAGGACCTCTTAAATATGAGATCCGGGGTCAAAAAGACCTCACATCTCATATTTACACTAAAATGCAATAACAAAAACAAAAAAAAAATCATTTAAAAAAGTGACACTTGAAAAAAATGTGCCTTTTAAGAGGCGTGGACGGAAGTGACGTTTTGACGTCGCTTCCGCCCGGCAGTGTCATGGAGACGAGTGGGCGCCATCTTAGCCTCACTCGTCTCCAGGCACAGAAGGGAGAGGGACGCGATCGCCTCCTCCGCTACCGACGGCTCC